>JAODAL010000965.1:0-259086 GCA_025379985.1 Phyllomedusa bahiana
TGGTCACATGATGGGTGCAGCCAATCCCCGACCTCCCGTGGGCACTATTTCTGAGCCAAACACTGACCTCTGGGGGTTTACATGAAAGCCTTTTCAAGGGGCCCAAACACTGACCCCCCTGTGGTCACATTTATGCTGCAGCACTGACCCTTGGGCCAAAATGATGCTGCAGGGCCCCGACCTCTGTGGGCACCCTGAAACGCAAACCAATCACCCGACCTCTGGGAAACAAAAATGAAAATTTCAAAGGGAGGCAGTGACCACAGAAGTCAGTGAATTTGGGTCAGCATCAATGCCCACAGAGGTCCCGGGGATTTTTGGGTGGGAGCATCATGTGACCACAGAAGCAGTGATTTGGGTGCAGCATCATTGGGTTTTCCCTGAAAGTACAACACTGAGCCCCTGGGAAAGGAGGTGGGAAGGTAAGTAATGAGAAATTTTCTATTATAGTGCAGTGGGGGGAGGTAGGGAGGTTTTTAAAAGTCTTGAATCATCCCTTTAAGTCTTTTATCACAAAAGTTTTTTTTAACCCTACTGTTTTTCAGAAAAAAAAATAGATGTGTGGGAAGGGGTTTTTCAAGGAGGGCGGGATTTAGTTAATTTAAAGGGGGGAGCTTACAAAAAAGAAAAAGGGACCCCCCATGTGTTGCAATTTTAAAAACCAATGGGTCGTTCCCCTGCTCATATTTATGCACAATACCTGCAATGTATTTTGGGGGGAGGAGGCGTGCATCAAAAGTTGGGTGCACCATCACAGATCCCCATGGTCTGCGAATTTTTTCTGGGAAAAACCCTGCAGTCAAAGCAAGAACCTAATATTTTGAGGATAGGGGGCCCCCCTGGCAAAAAAGGGGGCAGTGCTGCCCCCGTTCAGGGCTTTAGGAGCACCCTTTCAGATTGGGGTGTCCCAGAGTAAATTAAAATGGAGGGGCCCAATGCCTTCTCACTACAGGGAATTTTTTTCCCGGTTTACCATTTAATTAATTTGGGGTTCCCTTTTTTTTACTGCCCGCCCCCCACCCTTCGCCAGCCGCCCCGGCCCTGCCCAGGACTCATTTGGGGACCCCCTACAACGTTACCCAAAATGTGGCCCTTTGGGCTTTATTTTAAATTTTACCTGGAAACCTGCCCCAAACTTTTCCCTATCACAACAGGGTGGAAAACCGCAAAACACCATGGAAACCGTGGTGTAAGCATCGGCCATAAACTGGGGCAGCAGCAAATAGGCCACATGTGGACGTAGCCCTGGAAAAATCCCTCCAATGATTATAAGGGTCCCCCGAAAGGAAAACTTTCCGACCCTATGACAAAACCCTTTTAGTGGGCCCCCAAAAATTTAGGGGTAAATTTTGGGGGGAACAATACTACCATCAGCAGCTGGGGTGATTAATTGATTGGGTCAAGGGCCCAAGCAAAGCCCTATGGCAAAACCTTTTAAACCTCTGCTCCAAACATTTAGGGGTTTTTTTAAAAAAGAAACAAAGCTGATTTTATTTAAAAATTAATGTTTTTAAATTAACCCACAAATGTACCTATGACAACACTTCCATTCCTGTAAATATTAAAAATTCATTTCCCCAAACCCCCCTATAAATGTGCCATCAGCAGCTGGGATTCTTACATTGAAGTGGAATGAGACCCAGACAAAAAACCCCCATGATAACCCTTCTAAAACCTGGGGTTTTTTTTTAAACAAATTAAGGGGTTTTTAAGGGATCAAATTCCCGACCCAATCATCAGCTTTGGGGAAAATCCTGGAGCCCCAAAAAAGCAATTAAAAAAGCAAAGGGAGGCAGTATAAAAAGTTTGTTTTATTCTTGTACAAGGAGCGTATTATATTGGTTTTTAAAATTCCTTTACATAGGGGCAGTATTATTTGTAGATTTATATTTTGACATAGGGGGCAGTATTTTTAAAACCCTTATATTCTTGTACATAGGGGGAGTTTTTATAGCCGTTAAAAAACTTGAACATAAGGCATATTAAAAACAGTTAAATTCTTGATCAAAAAGAGGCAGTATTATAGCAGTTAAAACCCTTTAACAAAAGAGGCAGTATTATAGCAATTTAAAATTTTTGACATAGGACAGTATTAAAGTTTTTTAAAACCCTTTTACTAGGGGGGGGTATTATATTCCCTTTTACCTAAGGAAGGGAGTATTATAGTAGTTATAATTTTTGACATAGGGGGCCGTATTATAGTAGTTAAAAATTCTTGTAAATAGGGGGCAGGGATTAAAAGTAGTTATAAATTTTTGTACATAGGGGGGATAAAAATTTGTAGTTTATATTCTTTTTACAATTTGGGGGCAGTATTATATTTAATTTTAATTCTTGAATAGGGGGGAATTTTTTATTGAAGTTATAATTTCTTGGGACAAAGGGGTCATTTTTAAAAGTAAGTTAATATTCTTGGGGACTTTTGGGGGGAGTTTTTATAGTATTTTTTTTTATGAAAAAGGGGGGAGTATTAAAAGTATTAAAATTCCCTTTTACATAGGGGGCAGTAAAAATAGAGTTAAATTCCTTGTTTTCATAGGGGGGGAAATTAAAATAGTTATATTCCTTTGTACATAGGGGGCAGTATTTTAGTTTGTTTTTATTCTTGTACCTAGGGCAGTATTAAAAGTAGTTAAATTCTTGTACATAGGGCAGTAAATTTTAAATATTATAAATTTTTGTAAAATAAAGGGGGAGTATTTTTAAAAAAGGTTTTTAAATTTTTGTATTTTAGGAGGCATTTTTATACATTATATTCTTTTAAAATAAAGGCCCTTTTTAAATAAATTTTAAACTTGTACATAGGGGGGAATTTTTAATTCCCTTTTACAAAGGGGGGATTTTTTAAAATTTTTTTACATAAAGGCAGTTTTTATAGTTTTTCTAATTTTTGTACATAAGGGGCAGTTTTTAAAAGTAGTTTTAAAAATTTTTGTACATAGGGGGGCAGTATTTTTTTGTATTTTAAAAATTTTTGTACATAGGGGGGATAGTAAAAGTAGTTTAAAATTTTTTGTACATAGGGGGGAAATATTAAAAGTAGTTTAATTTTTTGTACAAAAAGGGGGCAGTAAATTTTAGTTTGTTATATTCTTGGAAAATAGGGGGCAGTAAATTTTAGTAAATTAATTTTTTGTTTCATTGGGGGGAGTATTATAGAAATTTTTTATTCTTTTAAAAGTGGGGGGAGATTTTAAAATAGTTATAAATTTTTGTACATAGGGGGCAGTATTTTAAAATATTAAAAATTTTTATAAAAAGGGGCAGTAAATTTTATAGGGTTTAAAATTTGGGAGTAAAATTAAATAAAAGAAAAACAACAAGAAGAAAATTTGCGCTGACAGATCTAATTTTTTAAAATTTTTTTTTTCTTCCCAAATTTAAAATGAACACCCCGGTCAAAAAGTACTTGAAGCACTTTTAACACTTCCCAAAAAAACACACATAACAGGGGCCACAAAAATACCACTTACGCCAAAGGGGTTGGGAGGGGGGGGAAAAATTTGAGGGCACGCCATTAAAGAGATTTTTCTAAGAAAATTTTAGATCCCTCAACAGCAACTTCTGACCAAATTTTTAAAACAACTTGCACAATGCACTCACAAACGTTTGGGGAAATTTGGCTTCTGGTTAAATTTCAGAATGAACCCCCCATTTTTTAAATTTCCTTTAAAAGAACCGAATCTCCTCCCAAATTTTGATGCTCAAGCCCAACAATTCCCAAATTTTTTTAAATTTTTGGGACAAAATTGCTGATTTCCCAGCAAGGACTAAAAGGCCCCAAAATTCCCCCAAAAGGGGTTTGATCCCTGAAACGGCCCCCAAAACAATTTTGGGACACAAATTTTTAAATTTGGGAAATTTAAAACCCCCCCTGATTCCCCCGTTCACATTTACCCTACAGTACCCTTGCTGGGGGCGTCCAAGCATAAAACTGCGCTGAAAAAAACTGGTTTTCGAAAGTTCGATGTGACACTTGGGGTTTTCCCCCACCTCCGTTAAAAACCGCCTTTAAAATTGGGGCCGGGATTTTATCCTCCGGGTCCGCAGAGCCCTTTTTTACAATGAATCCCCATTAGTCTGTGATGGAGCAAAGGACCGGCCACCTTTTTTTGCCTTTTTTGTGACTCTTTTAATTTTCCCCTCTGTATCGATAAAAACCTGCTGATGGGCCCTCTGTGACACTCAAGCTCAAATGGTCACATCCATCTGAGACATCCCAGCCTCATTGGCGGGGCCTGTTTAAACCCAAATTCATGGGTGGCTTGGTTTTATGGGACACATGTGAACAGCAGGATTAGGAGGACTGTCTAAAGCCCAAATTACACAAATTTATCCCCTAAAGTATTGGGGATTTCAGGAAAAACAAACCCTTTTGGGGGTTTTGCCATTCAGCCCTTTTTAGGGATCAGCAAAATTGGGCAGAAAGTCCCAACCCTGAACAGTTGGCCCAGTGCATCTAAAGGGAAGAGGGAAGGGGGATTTACTGCATCAAAAAAATTTCAAGAAATTTTTAAGTTCTACCGAAATTTCAAAATTTAAAAAACTATATATATAAAAATATATTATATAAAATAAATAATAAAAATAAATAAAATATTTTATAAATAAATATATAAATTTTATATTATATATAAATATAAATATTATATATATATATATGTGTGTGTGAAAATATATATAAATACAAAAATTTGTTTAAAATATATATAAAAATGTGTGTGGTATTTTTTGTGGTTTTGTGTGTAAAAATGTGTGTGGGGTATATATACCAATTATATATATAATAAATAAATAAAAAAAACACATTTACACACACACACACAAAACCACACACACAATATAAATACCCTACACACACACCCTATATACACACACACACAACACATAAATATATATAATATATAATAAAACACATACACCACATTTTATACACAAACATACACACAAAAATACAATACATAAAAACACATAACAAAACATATATAAAACCCCAAAATACACACAAAATATACCCATACATACACACTATAAACACATACATACATATATAAATATGTATAAAATACACACACAAAATATATAGTATATTATATAAAACAAACACATATAATAAAATATATTTACAAAACATACACCCCCCACATAAAAAAAATATATATAAAATATAAAAAATAAACACATACACACAAAATAAAAATCTAAAAAATATATATAAAATTAAATATATAAATATACAAAATACACACACTAAATAAATAATAAATATATAAATATATAAAACCATACACACACATATATAAAAATATTAAAAATATATTTTATATAACACCACCCTACACACACAATTAATTTTAAAAAAATATAAAAAATATATAAATATAACACACACACACATATAATAAAAATAAATATAAAATAAAAATATACACACACACACACATATATAAATATTATATAAATATTTTAAATATATACAACACATATACACACATATTAAATATTTTATTATATATAAATATACCTATACACACACATAACACACACCCTAAATAAATATATTTTAAAAATAATATAAAACCACACACACACACACATATAAAAATAAATAAATAAAAAAATATTTTACAATTTTAAAACACACATAAAACACACACATATAAAAAATATATATATAATATAAATACACACATACACACACACACACAAAAATAAAAATATAATATATAAATATAATAACACAAAACCCCCCACATATAAATATATATATAAAAAAATATAATTTTAAAAATTTTTTAAAATATAAATATATAATATAAAAATATACATATACACCCCACATAAACACACATATTTAAATATAAAATATATAATTAAATAAAAATAATATAAATACACACACATACAAAACACACATATATAAATTTTATTATAAAATATTTTAAAAATTTATTACACACACACACACAAAAAACCATATACATTTTATTTAAAAACCCCCCCCCCCCCAAAACAAATACACACTTATACAAATACACAATTAAAAACATAAAATATACACAACACACACACACACCCATAATAATATTTCACAAACAAATCAAAAAACCAATTTATATATGCAGCCTTTTAAAGTAAAAAAAATTTTTAAAAATATAAACATATGTGTGTATATAGTCTATATTTTGAGTTTTAGATCCATCAACAGCAACACGTTGAGCATTTTTTTAACAACATTTCTATTAAAATTAAAATATTTATACATATGTGTGCTCTGCAGACCAGGGTGTAGTAGTGAATGAAGAGGTTGCATTACCTTGATGAAGAGCTCGATTTTGGGTTCGTCCACCATGGTGCTGCTGCGCCTCGCCGATGCCGTGGAGGGTCTCCTTGTGGTGGCCACAGTCCCGTCAGGCCCTGATCTCGACTCCCGATTCTGCAGGTGTGATCCTCGCCTCCGGTTTTCTCTGCTGCTGTGAATTAAGCGACACTCCCTTTTTCTAATAAAGCTGCACAGACCACATTCCTCCATGTCACGCGTCAGTCAGAGATGCTCTTCCTGACACTCCTGCCCATCACAAACCCCTATCCCCACCCATCACGTAATCTCCTGACCACCCCAACACCTGTCATCCCGCAACACATTCCTGCCCCGAAACCTGCTCCTGTCACTGACGGGATCACAGAGACCGACAGATGGGTGGACAGTGAGCGGGCACAGAGCGAGTCAGGTCATGGGGACAGGAGGCATTCAAAAAATGGCTAAGTGCAGGATAGCATGTAAACCATGGTAACTGCGGGGGCGCTGTTGCTACAGGTGCTCCAAGAGTCTTGCGCTTGAAGTGACCCAAAGCCCCTTGGGTCTCATAGCAGTCCGGGGCAGCATTGGCAGCACTCATGTCAGGGGCAGCATCAGGGCAGTATTGACAGCACTCATGTCAGGGGCAGCATCAGGGCAGTATTGACAGCACTCATGTCAGGGGCAGCATCAGGGCAGCATTGGCAGCACTCATGTCAGGGGCAGTATTGACAGCACTCATGTCAAGGGGCAGCGTCAGGGCAGTATTGGCAGCACTCATGTCAGGGCAGCATCGGGGGCAGTATTGGCAGCACTCATGTCACGGGAAGCACAGGGGCAGTATTGGCAGTACTCATGTCAGGGGCAGTATTGGCAGGTCTCCTGTCAGGGGCAGTATTGGCAGCACTCATGTCAGGGCAGCATCAGGGGCAGTATTGGCAGCACTCATGTCAGGGACAGCGCCAGGGGCAGTATTGGCAGCACTCATATCAGGGGCAGTATTGGCAGCACTCATATCAGGGGCAGTATTGGCAGCACTCATGTCAGGGGCGCATCAGGGCAGTATTGACAGCACTCATGTCAAGGGGCGCGGTAAATGTGTCAGCCCAGTATTGGGCAATAAACTGTAAGGGCAAGGGCACTGGGGTTACAGTATTACCAGCAGCCTATGGCTCAGGGCGCAGCTCCACGGTGGCAGTAATTGGCAGCACCATGTCAGGGGCAGCTTGGCAGCACTCATGCCCAGGGGGGCAACATCGGGGCGTATTGAACAGACCATGTCAAGGGGCAGCGTCGGGGCAGATTGGCCACCATGTCAGGGCAGGCCGGGGCAGCTTTGGCAGCCCTTTTAAAGGGCAGCACAGGGCATTTTGGGCAGCCTCATTCAGGGCAGCATAGGGGCTTTGGCAGCCCTATGTCAGGGCCGCATCAGGGCAGTTTTTGGCAGCACCCTTAGGGGGGGTTCAATTTTTTTTTAAAGAAAATGTCACCCCACTGATATGGGGCAATATAGGGACTGGTAAAGGGCAAGGGGGCCTGGAGGCTTTAGCTGAAATTACTTACAGCAGCCCTGATAGGGCTCAGAGGCGTAACTTGAGGCTCCACGGGCCTCGTGACAAAAGTGAAATGGGCCCCCAGCTACCATGTGCCATTTACAATGCTGGTATCTCCTTATGTGGTAGAAGGGCTTTTGGGCCCCTTCAGGCTGCAGGGCCCGGTAGCAACTACCACCTCTGCACCCCCTATAGTGACTGCTACCCCTGCACCCCCTATAGTGAATGCTACCCCTGCACCCCCTATAGTGACTGCTACCCCTGCACCCCCTATAGTGACTGCTACCCCTGCACCCCTATGGTGACTGCTACCCCTGCACCCCCTATTGTGACTGCTACCCCTGCACCCCCTATAGTGACTGCTACCCCTGCACCCCCTATAGTGACTGCTACCTCTGCACCCCTATTAGCCTGATCAGGCTAATAATAGGAAATCAAGCACATGGAAATATGGTTGAAGCGGAGAAAGCTTCATCCTCAGAAGATCCAAGAATCGAACGACGCAAAGTAACGTGGAACAAGATAAATCGTTACAAAGCCAAATTGATCCTCAAGGAGGCAACAGCCCCCCCCCCCCCCCCCACACACACACCTCTCTCCCCCCAAAAATGGCTCCATAAAGAATAAAAAAAATCTGTCCCGACCCCAATGACAACAATGTAACAATGAATACAGGCAAAAGGAAACCAATTATTCTGCCGTGACAGTCACCGCCCAGGCGCAGCCCCGACTGCTAGAGAGGGCTGAACGGCAGTGCAAAAATATAAAGCGAAAAATCAATGAAAAAAAATCACTAAAAGGAAAAGAGCAGGTTCAGTGCGTGTGTTCTTTTCTTTGCATTGTATGTGGATGATCCCCAGGTAAAAGCACAAAAGAGGTGACATTATAGTAGTTATATTCCTGTACATAGGGGGCAATATTATAGTAGTTATATTCTTGTACATAGGAGGCAGTATTATAGTAGTTATATTCTTGTACATAGAGGGCAGTATTATAGTAGTTATATTCTTGTACATAGAAGGCAGTATTATAGTAGTTATATTCTTGTACATAGGGGCAGTATTATAGTAGTTATATTCTTGTACATAGGAGCAGTATTATAGTTTATATTCTTGTACATAGGGGCCCAGTATTATAGTAGTTTATATTTCTTGTAATAGGGGGCAGTATTATATAAGTAATATTCTTTTACATAGGGGTCTGTATTATAGTAGTAATATTCTTGTACATAGGGTCAGTAATATAGAAAGTTAAATTCTGTACATAGGGGGCAGTATTAAGAAAGTTATATTCTTGTACATAGGGGGCAGTATTATAGTAGTTATATTCTTGTACATAGGGGGCTGTATTATAGTAGTTATATTCTTGTACATAGGGGACGGTATTCTAGTAGTTATATTCTTGTACAAGGGTCAGTGTTAACAAAAGAAAATACAAATATAAATACCATTTACCTTGGAATTTAGCATTAACTACACATCTCCGGTTTTTATCAATGGCAGTAATGGGAATTGCTTTGTAACGTCTCCTTCTATATCAGGGAAAGTAAAAGCCAGCAATTGAATGCACTTTGAAGGGTAGAAAGCTCTTAAAAATCATCCTTACTCTGAATGAAGCAGTTCAAAGTACATTCAAAACAAAAAGTAAATTCATAAATCGGGTGGGGATTTTACAAGCGTAGATGAACCAATGTTTTTTTTTCTTTTTCTTCAACCTTATAATTCTACTCTAAAAACCCAAGGTTTGGGAAGGGGGGGGGGGGGGGGGGGGACATTTTATATTTAAAGGAACAAATGAGATAAAATTTAAAAAATAAAAAAAAATCAGAGTGCATATGTGTGTGAATATATATACACATACACTCACCGGCCACTTTATTAGGTACACCTGTCCAGCTGCTCGTTAACACTTAATTTCTAATCAGCCAATCACATGGCGGCAACTCAGTGCATTTAAGCATTTTGACATGGTCAAGAAATCTCCTGCAGTTCAAACCGAGCATTCAGTATGGGGGAAGAAAGGTGATTTGAGTCCTTTGAACGTGGCTTTGGTTGTTGGTGCCAGAAGGGCTGGTCTGAGTTTTTTCAGAAACTGCTGATCTCCGGGGATTTTCACGCACAACCATCTTAGGGTTTACAGAGAATGGTCCGAAAAAGAAAAAACATCCAGTGAGCGGCAGTCCTGTGGGCGGAAATGCCTTGTTGATGCCAGAGGTCAAAGGAGAATGGGCAGACGGGTTTTCGAGCTGATAGAAAGGCAACAGTGACTCAAATAACCACCCGTTACAACCAAGGTAGGCAGAAGAGCATCTCTGAACGCACAGTACGGCCAACTTTGAGGCAGATGGGCTACAGCAGCAGAAGACCACCCGGGTGCCACTCCTTTCAGCTAAGAACGGGAACCTGAGGCCCAATTTCCCCAAGCTCATCAAAATTGGACAGTAGAAGATTGGAAAAACGTTGCCCTGGTCTAAATGAGTCTGGATTTCTGCTGCACATTCCGGATGGTAGGGTTTCAAAAATTGGCGTCAACAACATGAAGCACATGGATCCATCCTCCCTTGTATCAACGGTTCAGGCTGGTGGTGGTGGTGTCCTGGTGTGGGAATATTTCTTGGCACTCTTTGGGCCCCTTGGTACCAAATGAGCCTCGTTGCAAACCTTGTGGAATCTATGCCACGAAGAATTGAGGCAGTTCTGAAGGCAAAGGGGGTCCAACCTGTTTACTAGCATGGTGTACCTAATAAAGTGGCCGGTGAGTGTATACATACATATATACATACATATATATATATACATATACACATATAAATACATATATATACCGTATTTTTCGGACTTTAAGACCTATTAGGCGCGTCTAATGTCAGAAAAGCTGGGTGGTGTCTTATAGTCCGAAAAATACGGTATACATATATATACATATATAATATATAAAAACATACATATACCCCAAAATATACATAAATACATATATATATATACCATATATACATATATATATATACATATATACATATATATATACATATACACATACATACATATATATATACATACATATATATATACATATATACATATATACATATATATACATATACATATATACAAAATAAATATACATAAATACAAAAAATCAATACATATTCATATATATACATATATACATATATATAAAATTTTACAATATACATATATATTTCCCAAAAAAAATAATACATATATATACAAAAAACACATATATATACATATACACAAAATAAAATACACATATACACATACCCCATATAAATACATATTTTTACATATATATAAAAATATTTTAAAAATATATATAAAAAATAAATATATACATTAAATTCCTTAAAACATTATATACATATATACATAATACATAATAAAAATATAACTTTTATACAATATTATACATAAAACAAAAAAATAAAATTTTATTTACATTACATATATACATATATTTTACATTTTAAAATATTTACATATATATACATTTAACCCTATATTTTTACTTTTAAATATATATATATACATAAAATATATATTACATATAAATAAATTTCTTTATATTTTTTTTTTACCTTTATTTCCTATATATAAATATACAGATTTTTATTTCATATACATATACAAAAATATTCATATAATATATATTTTTTCATATTTTATTAAAATATAAAAAATATTTCCCTATTTTAAAAACATATACTTTTTATATTTCAAAATTAAAAAAAAACATTTTAAAATAAACTATATAAAAACATACATATATATAAAATATTTTTTATATATAAAAATATATATTATTTAAAAAATATATAATTTATATTATATATAAACACACACACACACAAAATTAAATTTAATCAAGCATGTGGAAAGATACCTAAACCAAGCTTCAAAGAAGAAAAATCAGGTGAAGCCCACATAGGGTTCAGCCCCGTTCTTTCCTCATGTACAGTCTAGGCAGCTGGGCTGACACAGAAAAAAGCAAATTAAAGCCACAGCCTTCAAGAGGGTGGAGGGAGTGTAACCCACGGACAGGGCCACCCTTATCTGTTGTTGGGGAAACCCCGCCACATTTCCTGCACACATATTGGGGTTCCCCCCCAGGGGAAAATGCAGGGAAAAGCCTATTCTCATCTATGAGACACAACAATATACATATTCACATACGTACAGCGGTGCATACTATATGCCTGCTGTTTTAGAAGTACCCGCTGGCCAGTGCGTACTACTAAAGCGTTCTGGCCTGGCCCCCAGTCATTCTCCCTTTCCCCGACTTCTAAAAATCATAGGGCATAACGAGTGCTATGTTTTTACTGGATTTGTGGGACATACTGTGGGCGTCTTGCAGCACAATTAAACGGTGAAGTACACCCCACAAATACGCCGTGTGAACACTCCCTTTGGGGATGTTACGCAGCGTTTATTAGATACGTGTTTGGTGACATATTTTGGACCCAAAGGCTATGTTCACACGCCGCAATTGGGGCACGCATTTCGATAGAGAACTATGAACTATGAATTATGCCTCGTCTCCCCCGGCGTATAATACGATCATACTGTACGACCGGGGAGAGAAGTGACAGGTTACTTCTTCACGGCGCTTGCGCGGTGCTGATGATAGAGGTGATGGGGCTGGCCCCCCCCGTCTTTGAAAGTACGCACTGATCAGCACGTACTTCCAAAACACACAGCGTACTGCAGTGCGTACAGTACGCTCCCCAGTACGCCATATGAACATACCCAATAACTGAGCCAAACGCATATTAGCAATGCTCAGTGTCATTTACATTGATTTCAACGTAAAACATGTATCGTCGTTCAGATGATACGTGTTTTATATACGTCTTTCGGACGTGTTTAATGGATCCGATCAAAGAATTGACGTGGACTATTACGGCTGCAACGTTGGACCATGGGAATTTTTCAATGAATCCATTTGTTCACTATGTGCGCCTAAATGGAGAGTTGACTTTGGATACCCCTAGAGTAGGGGCCCCTAAAGCCCCATACACTATCCATGATGAGCTTCATCTGGTCTCACCTACCTTGTCGCTCTGTTTTCACATCCATATTCCCTACCTACCTCGAAATACGGAAAAAAAAAACACATAAACCAGGAAATAAAGTGCACATATTTGGTCATTTAATTTGCAGTTTTTGGAAAAGGAAAAAAAAAATAAAAAACACAAAATAAAGCATCATATACAACATACAGAACCCATTTTTGGCAGTGCAGTTCCTAAAAATGGCCACAAAGGTATCTGCTGGCTGTGAGCGCCCTCTGCAGCGACACTATGTACAGTGGTTGGCACATTTATATTGCACAAAGAGACGGGAGAAGGGGACGTCAGCACGAAAAACGGCAAAAAAACTAAAGAAATCATTACGAACTAAAAAACAAAAAGTCAGAATAATGCCCACGGAGCAGAGCACCACGCCTGCTGCAAATGTCCTGAAGATGAGAGTGGAGCCTCCCCGTCTGCAGCACGACGTATATACATTCCTAAAACAACGTCGTCAAGAGAATCCTCTGCTGTCACCAGTCTCATCCATCACCGGCCGTGGCAGATACCAGCTTCCCAGGGGGGCCCAAGTCTATGAGCCGCCATTGCTCAGGCCCCGGCCGTGTTTGTTTCCAAGCAGTTATGGAGTCTGCTCTATCTGTCCGTTTCTGAGCAGCGCCCACCGAGGCATGGACAGCGGTATGCGCGGCATCCAGAGCCAGGTCCATGTGTGCGCTATACACAGCTGTCCGGCACAGTGGACGATGTTGAGCCTTTCGCACAACACCCCCCACCCCCTCCCGGGCTTGGTTCGGGGGGGGATATTGTTAAAAAATGGGGCAGTGGTCTCCAGCGTATTGGGTGCGACTGCAGAGCAGAATGAAGGAGTCTTCTCAGCAGAGCGTGTCCGTATTGAAAGACAACTGAGCCTGCGAGAAAAATGGAAGATCGCACCCGATCACATGATGAATGAGCCGACAACATGCACATCCGGACAGTACGGCATTGCTCCATATGGGAGACGCAAATGGAAAGGTCTGCAACTTTCTAACACAGTTTATGGGCCTCATGGGTGAAAACGGTCTATGCACAAGACTGTCCTTGTTGCTCATAGCGACCAATCAGAGCCCATAGCGACCAACCAGGGCCCATAGCCACCAGAGACCATAGCCACCAATCAGAGCCCATAGCCACCAACCAGAGCCCATAGAAACCAGAGCCCATAGCCACCAACCAGGGCCCATAGCCACCAACCAGAGCCCATAGCCACCAACCAGGGCCCATAGAAACCAGAGCCCATAGCGGACCAACCAGAGCCCATATCGACCAACCAGGGACCATAGCGACAACCAGAGCCCATAGCAACCGACTAGAGGCCATAGCGACCAATCAGAGCCCATAGCAACCAGAGCTCATAGCAGCCAGAGCCCATAGCAACCAACCAGAGCCCATAGCGACCAAAGTCCATAGCAACCAATCAATCAAAGCCTGATCAGTAGCTATGGGCTGTGATTGGTCGTTATGGGCTCTGATCGGTAGCTATGGGCTGTGATTGATCGTTATGGGCTCTGATCGGTAGCTATGGGCTGTGATTGGTTGTTATGGGCTGTGATCGTTAGCTATGGGCTCTGATTGGTTAATATGGGCAACAAGGAGAGTCTTACGCTTAGACAGTTTTCATGAATGAGGCTCTCACTCCCTCACTATTTGTAGCATCTCTGCTTGCTGTCAGTGAAGGAGAAAATACTTGTTTATATTGCATCAAATTACGACCTCCTATGTGGGGTATAACCCCAGTCCCAGCATGCTTTGGGAACACGGATCTCAAGCTTTAAGATCCCAATAGGAGGAAGAAAAATGAGGTCTTACCCTTTCCTCCTCAAAGCTGATCAGGCCTTCATCATCAGTCTCTAGATCCTCTGGCTCCTCCACCACAAGGGCTCGTAGCTCGGTCGGGGTGGTCCGGGGTCGCAGGAGGCTCAGCACTCGCTCCATGGGGGACGGCACAGTATTACTATGGTTCGCCTCTTGCTGCTCCAGATTATCACTCTGTTTTTTTGCAAAGTTGACAAATACCTGCTCAGAAAAAAAAAAAAAAAAAAATCAGTAACGGCAAAATTCATATGATTGACAAGAAGAAGCGGTTAAGTGGACAGCTATGGAGATAAGCAGCGCCATAGGTGCCTGGCAGCCCCTTCTGTCCTCCACATTACTGAAAGGATGCCAGGAAAGTGGCTTCCATAATATTATTAGTGCTTAGGGTATGTTCATATGGGGTAGTTTCGCCGCGTGTTTGCGCTCTAATACGGGCAAGATGCGCGTAATTACAGTAATCCATAGTTCTCATAGAGATTATGGATTACGCCTCCTCTCCCCGCTCGTACAATATGTTCGCATTGTACGCGCGGGGAGATAAGTGACATCAATTACTTACGGCAAATACGCCCCACGAGTAATGCATGTCTATGGGGCCGGCGGGTTGCTTGCCCCCCACGACGCAGGGCTACGCTCGTGTCAAAGTGAGCTCCCAAAAGTCACGATGTACTGCGGCGCATACTGTACGCGCCACGGTACATTGTGTGAACATAGCCTTATGTCCCTCACATGACTGAAATAATAAAATTATGTTGAGCAAAGTGTGTAGTATAAGAAAGGGGCAATTGTAGGCCTATTCTATGTCTATGGCCACTTCAGAGCTCCCAAGAAATAGTAAGGCCATGTTAGCACGGCTTAAAATGGGTCCGTATTTCGGTCCGTAATTTACGCGCCGAAGTGCGCCAATTACGAGACCGAAAACGGCCCCACTTCATTACGGTAATTCACAGTTCTCATAGAGAACTATGGATTACGTCCTCTCCCGCCCGGCGGGGAGATAATTGGACATGTCACTTTCTAGCGGCGTATACGCGCCGCTAGCAGTGATAGTCAATGGGCCGGCGAAGTGCCGGCCCCCTGCTATCTCCCCCGACTCCCCGCCCCGCCCCCGTCCACACGGCGTAATTGCGGGGCGAAATTACGTCCCGCAATTAAGCCGTGTGAACATAGCCTAAAGCAGGTGAGGCACATTTGCAGGCGGAGGTCTCACTTACATTGTCCAGTGTGGTCTGGCTGACAGAGTAATCCTCTATTCCCAGCACGTCCACCACTTGCTCCATCTTACTGAAGACTTGGGCCAGAGAGACTTGTTCGGACTTCAGCTGGTACTGGACCTTCGTGTGGTGTCTTTCCTGCAGGACACGTGTTGTAAATGACTCGGAAACATCAACATATAACGCAGATGCACAAGACATGAAATGAGCCAAACGCCTTTATAAGTGTATGTTCACACAGCGTAATTTTGAAGTGCAAATTTCCACTTCAAAATAAGCAGAAGCATTGAAGTGTCATTTTTGCAATGCATGTAGCGTATTTAGCAGTGTTTAAACGCCCAAAATACACTCCACCATTCTTTCTATGGGAATTTACTTGCATAAATGCCTCACGAATTGATAAGGCACTTAAATTTATGGTAGTAAAAATGGCCCAAAATACACACTGCAATTACACTTGTATAATATATGCGTTGTGTGAATTGTGGCATATTTTACATTGGAAACAATGAGCGCTGCATAGATTGAAGTGTATTTTGGCAAAAAATACGTGCCAAAATGAGCGTAAAATTACGCCATGTGAACATACCCTCAGGGCGAAATGTATGATTTTTTTTGTGCCCATAAGTAGTGTAGAATGCACCTGAATCTATGAACCTGTTCTATTGTGGGTCATCGATTTAGCGCTTTTTGGTTACAAAGCGACACTTCTGGCTCAGGTAAACCACTTTTAAAGTGTTCTACCTGTTCCAGCAGTAATGCGCCTGGATTTGCCGCACTATAACCACACAAAGCTATAAATGTGTAGCTTCGTGTGGTTATAGTACGATGCCTCCAGCGCGCTCCCCGTAATCAGGCGCATTACAAAGTACCGGTGGCGCTCAGTAATGCACCTAATATTGGAGTGTGTCTGGTCAAAAATCTAGTGAACAGGACTGCGCCAGTTTTCGGGCTGTAAAGACGCCAGACTTCTGGCGCAGCACCGTACATACATGTCGCCCAAAATGAGCCAAACTCTTCCTGAGGGTATGTTCACATAGCGTAATTTTGAAGTGTGAATTTCCACTTCAAAATAAGCATCAAAATACGCCTGCAAGTTGAAGTGATTTTTTTTTGTTGCAAAGTGTGGGGCGTATTTAGAGGCGTTAACGCTCCCCTTTTACTTCTATGCGATTTTACTCGCATAAATGTCTCAAGAATTGACAAGGCACTTAAATTTATGGTAGTAAAAATGTCCTAAAATATGGTGTAATTACGCTTGTAAAATATGCATTGTGTGAGTGACGGCGCATATTTTACATTGGAATCAATAAGAGCGGCATTAGAACATTCTTTGAAGTGCATTTTAGCGCGTATTTCGGTGCAAAATACGTGCAAAAACAAGCATAAAATTGTGAACATACGCTAAATATTATCTGAACAAGATTGGAAATAGAAAAGCGTCTCTGTGTGCATGTTGTAGCCGCTTATCAATATCCCACTCAGCAAACAATCTAACCGAGTCCAGAGATGGTGATGACCATTACACTTACTTTGAGAATAGCTTCTGGAAAGTTCCTGTTGAAGAACCGTACAACCTCCTTTACATTGACGCTGGATTTCATCCTCACCGTGATCATGTATCCATCACCGAATCTGTAAGAGACACAATGATATCCTTTATGACCTACAGGATGATACGGGTGCACATATTCATTGCACAGGTCACCAAATCCCACATTTTATGCCGCCATTGCACTTAAAATCCAAAAATAAGAATTGATCAACACATCTAAAACAATTAAAGAAAAATTATGTAGGTGCACAGTGGCGTGGCGGAGAACCCAGCGCTCCCCTGTACTGGGAACTCCCATAGAGGAGAATGGAGAACACAGCGGTCCCCTGTACTGGGAACTCCCATAGAGGAGAATGGAGAACACAGCGCTCCCCTGTACTGGGAACTCCCATAGAACAGAATGGAGAACACAGCGCTCCCCTATACTGGGAACTCCCATAGAGGAGAATGGTGAACACAGCGCTCCCCTGTACTGGGAACTGCCATAGAACAGAATGGAGAACACAGCGCTCCCCTGTACTGGGAACTCCCATAGAACAGAATGGAGAACACAGCGCTCCCCTGTACTGGGAACTCCCATAGAACATAATGGAGAACACAGCACTCCCCTGTACCGGGAACTCCCATAGAACAGAACAGAGAACACATCGCTCCCCTGTATTGGGAACTCCCATAGATCAGAATGGAGAACACAGCGCTCCCCTATACTGGGAACTCCCATAGAGGAGAATGGAGAACACAGCGCTCCCCTGTACTGGGAACTCCCATAGAACAGAATGGAGAGTCGTGCACATGCCTGACTGGCTATAAAATCTAAGCAGACCCTTAGAGACAGATTCGGGGCCCAGATGTGAGATCTGCACCTATCAGACTTTAATGGCATATCCTATACATCAGAATCACCAAGTCTATGGCAGGAGCCCCCCTTTAAGCTATACCGCTTCTTCATTGGGTAGCTGTCTGGATATTACCCCGGGACTGTGTTACATCCCTACTTACCTCCCTCGGTTTTGATTCAAACCCAAGTGGAGACTGAGAATTATCCACTCACCGGTTTTTCAGATGCTGGATGCTGCCGAGACATTTGAGACGCCCGTTGACCATAATCGCCAGTCGAGTGCAGAGCGCTTCACACTCTTCCATGCTGGGGGAATACACCACACATTACCGTCTAATAGGGCAGTATTATTTACTTACACCACGTGTCAAAGGCCTAAGGGATCTGGCCCGCCATGCAGTTTTATGTGTCCCGTGATAGCTTAGATACGGCGAGCAAGGATAGACCACGTCCAGATGCAGACGGACCAGCTCTCCAGGTTTCCTGGAAGATAAAGCCAGAACTTGGCAGATCCCGCACAGGAAGTGGGCGCCATATTGGATTCTGAATTCCGGCACATACCTCTACTCCGTTCCGTTTGGCAACTTACAGGTGGTGGCATAGCTCCAACAGTCCTACCCAGGTCCCCTAGCCACCCTACAAGGCAGGAAGCTTGGTGCTAAAGAGCTGGAAGGGACTGGATATTACACAACCTTAAAGGACATCTTGGTCTTTTACTGACCACGTGGTGCACTACAACCATTGGAGGAGAACCATCATGTTGATGTGGCCCAAGGAGTTTGACACCTCTGACCTGAACCTATGATTGGCCTCCCAGTCCCACATGAGCTGGGTGCAGAGATAACATGGCCGACATGACTATCAATGAATATTCATGCCTTTCAGGTGTAAAGTAGGTGTTGCAAAATGTGCCTTAAGGCGATGTTCACAATTGCGGGACGGATTTTGCCCGCAATTACGCCGTGTGTACGGGGGGCGGCAGCATACCGGCCCCATAGACTATCATTATCCATGGCGCGTATCCCGCCAGGATAATATGCATGTCACTTTCTCCCCGCTTCCCGTATTTCACAAGCAAGGAGAGGAGACGGTATCCATAGTTCTCTATGAAAACTGTGGATTGCCGTAATAACATTACAGTGCAAAATACGGACTGAAATCCGTCCCAAAATCAGCCGTGTGAACATGGCCTAAGAGTTCACGTCCACCTCTGCAACTGGTATTTTTAATTGTTCCAATGCATCTAAAATGAGGGATTAAAACAATTTTGCTAATACTTTCAATTAAACAAAGCCCATCGTTTTGGGTCTCCAGGTCCTATGCAAGCCCATATATCCCCACGGCAACAGATCCTGCAGTTATATTGCCATATGTTAATCCCCTACTTCTTGCACATAGAGATCTGACCAGCATGCAAATAGTTTTCATTGCTGGATTGCTTATGGGGCACACACTGTGGAAAACCATTGCACTAATTGCAAAAGACTGTTCCTTTCCTATACCATAAAACAGGAATATTTGGAGAGAGATTTTATTTGGATCCCTAATGCAGCCGGACCTGTACCTGTGTGACGTCAACACCAAAGAGCGCCCCGTTTTTATAAGATCCAAGATTAGGTTCCACAGAAAGCGGCGAGCCTTGGGGTCCATCCCTGTTGTGGGTTCATCCTGTAATGAAAAGTCTGGTCAATTCCTGGCGCTCATTAAGCTGTAGCCAAGCAATGACCTATCCTGTTTTAGTAACCGAGTCTCACCAGAAAGATGAAGGAGGGGTAACCGATCAGAGCAATGGCCGTAGACAACTTCCTCTTGTTGCCTCCACTGTATGTTCCTGCTGGTTTGTCGGCGTACGGAGTCAGCTCCAGTTTCTCCAGTGCCCATTTTACCACCTGGAATAGAGGAAAGAAAAAGCAACGTCACGAGATCTCCTCAAAACAGCAATAGAACTGCAATAGTTTTGTAAAATCTTTACTTGGGGAGTTGGCAAATGTTTGTCGTCAGTGCTGTATTAACACATCAGTATGCTGGACAGCCCCATGCTAATCTATGCACAGACCAGAATTGAAAAGGGTGTTCCCATCTCAGGCACTGATAGTCTTGTGCATGACTCTCCATTCTGTTTTATGGGATCTCAGCGTATGGTCGAACACAGCGCTCCCCTGTACTGGGAACTCCAATAGAACAGAATGGAGAACACAGCGCTCCCCTGTACTGGGAACTCCAATAGACCAGAATGGGAGAACACAGCGCTCCCTTTACTGGGGAACTCCTATAGACAGAATGGAGAACACAGCGCTCACCCCGTACTGGGAACTCCCATAAAAACAGAATGGAGAACATAGCGTCCCCTGTACTAGGAACTCCCATGAGGGAATGGAAAAGAAACCAGCGCTCCCCCCGTTTCTGGTTACCCCCTTTGAAAAAGAATGGAGAACACAGCCTCCCTTTTCTTTACTTCTCCCATAGAACAGAAAAAAGGGGAAAAAAAGCGCTTCCTGTTTTGGGAACCCCTTTTGAAACCCGGGAAAAAGAGAAAACCAACAGCGCTCCCCATGTTCTAGGAACTCCCCCAGAGGAAATGGAGAGAAAAACAGCGCCCCCCCTGTAATGGGGAAAATCCCCTAGGGCCCGAATGGAGAACAAAAGCCCCTCCCCTGTACCGGGAAAATCCCAAGAAAAAGAATGGAAAACACGGGGCTAAAACCCCGTACTGGGAAATCCCATTGAACAGAATGGAAAACCCCAGCGCTACCCCCGTACTGGAAAACCCCCTAGAAAAAAAAATTTAAGAGCACCCGGTTTCTCCCCTTTTTCCCGGGGAACTCCCCTAGAGGAGAATGGAGGAACACAGCGCCCCCGTACTGGGGGGAAATCCAAATTTGAGCAATTAATAGAGAACAAAAGCCCCTCCCTTGGGGGGACCCGGGGAAATTTCCCCTAGAAAAAGAATGGAGGGAAAACAGCGCTCCCCCTTTTACAAGGAAATCCCATAAAAACAGGGAAAGGGGGAAACCAGGCCCCCTCGACTGGGAAATTTTAAAAAGAACAGAATTTTGGGGAAAAAACAGCCTGCCCCGTACTGGGAAATCCTATAGAACGAATGGGGGAACCAAAACTCCCCTGTATTGGGGAAAAATCCCTAGCGGAAAAGAAAAAAGAAACCAGCGCCCCCTGTATGGGAAACCCCCCATAGAAAAGAATTTGGGGAACAAAAGCACCCCCCCTGTACTGGGAAAATCCCCCAAAAGAGACTGGAAAGAACACAAGGGGCCTAACCCCCGTACTGGGGAAATTTCCCCTAGAACAGAATGGAGAGGGAAGGGCAGGGGTCCTCTTTACTGGGAACTCCCTAGAACAGAAATGAGGGGAGTCAAGCGCTCCCCCTTTTATGGGGAAATCCCATAGAACAGAATTGGGGAAAAAACCCGTGCTTTACCCGTTTCCGGGAACTCCCATAGAACAGAATGGAAACCCCAGCGCTCCCTTTACTGGGAAATCCCATAGAAAGAATAGAGAACCCCAGCGCCCCCCTGTACGGGGGAAATTCCCCTAGGGAAAAGAAAGGGAACAACGCACTCCCCCTGTTTCTGGGAACTCCCCCTAGAAAAAGATTTGGGGAAAAGAAAACAGCGCTCCCCTGTAAGGGAACTCCCATGAAAAAGAAAGGGGGAGAAGACAGCGGGGTTTCCCCGTAAAGGGGAAACTTTTCCCCTAGAAACCCCAAAAAGAGAAAACCCAGCGGGTCCCTTTTTATTTGGGGAAATTTCCCCTAGAAAAAAATGGGGAAAAACAGTTACGATAAAAAGGGGGTGCCCTTTTCGGAGCGAAATTGGGTCCCCCCTTTTGGCAAGGAAATTAAGAGAAACCCAGTTTTAGGGTGAGTAACAATTTGGGCCCCAAAACCCCCAAATTTTCCCTTCCCTGACAGGAATTTAAAACTGGCCCAAAACCAGAGTGATTTAAATTTAACCCTTACCTTTGTTACGTTTTCATGAATAGTTTTTGGGGGTTTTTCTATTGTTCCCCATTCCAGTGAGAAAGTTTGGGGAAAAAAAATACAAATTGGGTGCACTACATTTACATCGAAAAGACAGCTTATTTCAGTGGGGTTAGGGATTTTTGTTTCCCCATCTGGGGACACATCGATTTTAATTTACCCCCCCCCCCCCCCGTAGGCACTTAGGTTTTTTCCTTTAAAAACCCTCAGACTTTACCCGTTCCCCCATCTTTCCCCTGGAATCCCCCCGAGACGGGGTTTTTAAAACTCTAATGTTCCTTGGGGGCCCCTTTTTCATCAAATAAAAGATCGAACTTTCGGGGGAATACCCAATGGGTCTGCTGCCCCTTGAAAGAAGCCCCCTTTTAAAAAAAACTGCCCCCAAAGGGGAAAGGTTACTGTAGATCAGCAGCAGCAAAATCCCCAGGCGATCCCGCAACCCATTTACATCCAAATTATTCAGCCCTTTAAAAAAAGAACAATTTTAAAAGGGGTTTTCTCACTACAGGGATCGGGTTGCCCTTTTTTTTGTTTAAAAATTCCCTTTCAAAAAACAAGTCACTTTGGGAATATGGTGTCCATTTAAAAAAGTGTCCCACCTATTTTTTTAATATCCCCTCTTTTATCCGGGTATAGCTACAGAAACCTGTTCAATTTCTCCTGATTTGGTGCCAGCACTGGTTGCTATAAACTTAAAACCCCCTTCCACTCTCTCCCCCATTAGGCTGTCACAATGGTTGCTATAGTTTCAGGGGGCCCCGTTTGGTCTCCCTGATAGGCTGCCCCCCCACTGGTCCTTTTAGCTACAGACCTGTTTGATCTCTCATGAAGGCGGGGCCCCCGCGGTCCGCTAAAATTTAGACCTTTCCTATCTCCCCCTTTATAGGAAAGCCAGCACTGATTGCTATAGCTACAGGGCCTTTTTTTGAGCTCTCCCTGATAGGCTGGCCCGCAAATTGTTGTATAGCTAAAAGGGCCTGTTTCAATTTTTTCCTATAGGCTGCCAGAAATGGGTTGGGTATAGCTTTAAAAAACCTGTTCAAATCTCTTTCCCGGGTGGCCCGCCCGAACTGGGTTTCTAAAAGCTTTCAGGGCCTGGCTTTTCTACTGCAGCCTATAGAAAACCAAATAAAAAACGCCCCCCCAAAATTCCCAAATTTAAACCAAGAAAACAGGGGCCCGAGGCGGGAAATGAAATTTAAAAGTAGTGAGACCAACCCCTTTTAAATAAAATAGTAAAAAAACCTGGGGCCCCTTGATGAAAGCTTCTCCTCCCGTGGTGCTCTCATCCCCCATTTAGCATCTTGAAGGGGGGTGGGGCCCTTTCCCTGCTCCCCCTTGACTCCAAGAAACCCAAAAAAATTTTAAAACCCGGGTGGACCCAAAACCGGACGAATTTGGAAAGCCAGGATGTCGGCCCATCTTGCGGGGAAATTTTTACAAACCCGGAAAAAAGGATATATTTGTTTTTTTATTCATTTTTTTTAGAACTGAGTTTGGAAAGATGGAGACATAAAAAATTTTAAAAAATTGAAACGGCAAATTTAGTTTTTAAAAAGTTTTAAAGCAAAAATTTTTATTTGTGCACCCAAAAATTTTTCTTAAGGTTTGTTCACATGGTTTGGGGGTTTTATCCGGGTCCGTGTCCCCCAATGAAGTTTTTGCGATAACCAACATGGAATTTTAAAGAGGGGAAAAATATTTCCGGACCTTCCCCCAAAGGGGCATTTTTCTGCCCTCTGGAAATTGATTATCACAAGGGGGGAAAACCCCCATCAAAGGGAAATTTAAAAGGGAAAAATTTTCCCGTGGTAAAATCCCGCATTGTCCCCGAACGCAAAAGCTGACATTTAAAAAAGAGTTTTCAGTGAAAAACATGGCCAAAATACACACATGGTTTTAACACCCTTTTCATAGGCTGCCTATGTAAAATACGTGCCGTCATTCCAATTTTGAAACGTATTTTAGGGGTATTTTTTCCACGGGTTATTTTTGGGAAAGCATTTAGCCCGTATTGAGAAAAGGGACCGCTCTTTAAAACGAACCAAAAAGCCCCCCCCATTTATTACCCGGAATCCAAAGAAAATTTATAGAGAACTATTTGGGAAAAAGCCTCCTTTTTCCCCCTCGTTACCAAAAATGAAACGTAATGGAAAGAGTGGGGAGGAAAAATTTGACCCTGTCCTTTATTCCCCGGGGGCTTACGCATTGTCTATGGGGGGTGGTGGGGTGCTGGGTTCCCCCCCCCCCACAGCGAGCTCCCCCAAAACCCGGGGGGTAATTGCGGGGGGGTACTGAAATCTTGCAATTTGCCGTGTGAAAAATACCCCTTTTTCCCTTCCCCCTTTTGGTGTTTTTGTCCTAGGAAAAAAAAACTTTTTGTGATCACCTTTTTGGTAAAAAAATAAATTTAAAAGGAGGGAAAGTCTGCCCTTGGGGACTATGCCCAGCAAAGTTTAAATTTTAACAAACGCAATGAACGCGATTACGGCGCCCGTAGTAAAATTTCTGGAGAAAATCCGCCCGTGCGCAAGTCTCCTTATTTATCTGCTTTATTTATCTTTCTCTAACTGATCTTACTTTTCATGTTTTTTTGATCCAATCACATCCAGAGTGATTCAGGGAAACCCAATGGTTTTTCCTTAAACCCACAACTCTTTGATTATCTGGGTTTGGAAACAAATTTCATTGTCTTTATTGCAAAGGTGGGCGGGCAAAAAATTTTCCCCGGCCTATAAAAATAAATAGGGTTTTAGAGGGGAAAAAAAAAAACTATTTAAAAAAGGTTTCCCCCCTTTTCCCAATTGGGGCCCTTTTTAAAATTGGTTTTTCCGGGCGTACATTTGCATCCCCAGTAGCTACACCCCCTGTGGAACTTGGGGTTGAGGAAAAGCACATTAATATTTTGCAGGGGTTTTGAAGGCAAACTTTGGGTTGAATGGAGTATGCTCCCAAAATCGTGTTTGTGTATATTATATAAATTTTTAAAAATTTTTATATATTAATATATATATGAAAATTTATATATATATATATATATATATATATATAAAAATATATATATATAAATAAATAAATAAACATAAAAAAAGGGTGCCCGCGAAATTTTATGAGTCCTAGTTCATTTAAAAAATCCAAAGAAGACGCAGCACCCTTCGTAGAAAAAAAAAAATTTCACTTTATTCCGCGCTGGGAAAAGCTGGAATAAAGTTAAATTCATCTTTTGCTATGGAAAGGAAAAGGCCCGCGATCTTTTTTGGATATATATTTTTTATTATATAAATATATATAAAAATAAATTAAAAATATTTTATATTTTACATAATATATAAATACATAAATATACATTTTTCACCCCCGGCCAAACACCTGGGTTAAAAAACAAGGGTAGGGACTGTTGGTTTTTTTCTTAAGGGGCCCAATATGTTTTTGCAAGGTTTGGAAAAAGTTTATTTATTTCATGTAAAGCCCCCACCAAAATTGTTATTGTTAGTTTTTTGGATAGTGCAAGGAAAGGGTTTTTTTCATTTGTTTTCCGGGCTGTGACCCCGTAAGAAGATTTCACCTCATGTGCTGCTGTTTGGGATGCTGGGACTTGTCATTTCCCCAGATGCCCCATAGGGTTCCCCGTTTTTAAACTAGGGGGCAGATGTAAGGGGGGACGTCTGTCCCCGTTGAAAAAATCTTTAAAACATAGTTGCCAACTTTTGAAAAAGAAAAAGTGGAGAAATCTAGTGGGCGGCGCGCTTAGCGCGCCGCGGGAAAAATTTGCATGGACACGCCCATCTTGTTGGTATGCCACGCCCCTTCAAAAAGCCACACCCACTCCACCTAACTGCATAACGGCTTTGGAAGAAAGCCAGGTAGATGCCCTTATAGCCAGGTAGTAGCCCCCCATAACCAGGTAGTGCCCCTTACAGGCCGGTAGATGCCCCCTTGTAGCCAAGTAGATGCCCCCTCTGTAGCCAGGTAGAGCCAAATTTGTAGCCAGGTAGATACCCCCCTTTGTTAGCCAGGTAGGTGCCCCCCATTGTTAGCCAGGTAGGTGCCCCCCATTGTGAGCCAGGTAGGTGCCCCCATTGTCAGCCAGGTAGGTGCCCCCATTGTTAGCCAGGTAGGTGCCCCCATTGTCAGCCAGGTAGTGCCCCCTCTGTTGCCAGGTAGATGTCCCCTCTGTTGCCAGGTAGATGTCCCCTCTGTTAGCCAGGTAGTGCCCCATCTGTTAGCCAGGTAGTGCCCCCCTCTCGGTTGCCAGGTAGTGCCACCTCTATGCCAGGTAGTGTTCCCTCTGTTGCCAGGTAGTGCCCCCCTGGTTAGCCAGGTATTGCCCCCATTGTAGCCAGGTAGTGCCACTGTTGGACAGTGTGCCCCCTCTGTTGACAGGTAGTGCCCCCTCTGTTGCAGGTAGTTGCCCCTCTGTTGGCCAGGTAGTTGCCCCCTCTGTTGCCAGGTAGTATGCCCACCTCTGTGGCGCAGTAGTGCCCCCCCTTGTCTGCCCAGGTTTGTGCCCCCTCTGTTGCCAGGTTGTTGCCCCCTCTGTTAGCCAGGTAGAGTGCCCCTAAAGCTATTAAAATCAATAATAAATACCACTGACCTCAACCAGGCTCCTGCCCGATCTCTTCAGCGGAGCCAGGGGGAAGTGGAGCAGCCGCGCGTCTACTACCTGCAGCCGCGCGTAATTCCTCCTGCGCCGTTGAACTGTATGTACGGCGCCACACACCGGCGACCGGGAATACAGGGGGTGAGGGTGGAGGGAGCGATCCTCCTCCTCCTCCACGCACAGTGAGACCGCGGGTGGTGAGCGGCCGCTTCACCGCCTGTAGGAGCGGTTCGGCGCGCAAGAAGTAGCGCACCAGCGCTTACTCTTGCGCCGCGGTAATTTAAAGGTCCCCCGCCGCCTGTAGGCGGCAGGGGGAGGAATGCCATCTCCCCCGGGAGGGGACCCCAAATAGCGGGACCCCCAGCCAAAAAACGGGTGGAGTTGGCATGTATGCTTTAAATCACAACTAAAATATATTGTGGACAATGGCGAAAACGGAGGGAATTATGTCGCTTTTTAGGGGGGGGGGGGGGGGAGAAACCTTTGTTAAAGCATAAATACAGTTATATTATATACATTAAAAATGACTACACAATTTCCGCTTGATAGCCGCTTCATCAGGTCCATAAATATATTTTACTATATCTATATATTATATTATTCACACACCAACATCAACACACTCCATTTATTTTCAATATTATATATGGAGGTCACGTTATAGGGCAGATAGGTTACCTTTGTCAGATTCTCTATCTTCAGCATGTCATTATCAGCTCCTCCACGTAAGACTCTCTGCCGCTCATTTGCCACATCTATGTCGTCATCTTCAATTGGCTTATTAGAAATGGGGAGACGCCTATAACGAAAAAAAAATATAAGCAACACTCAATGACCAACACAACGGGGCAGAGGTATCAATCCTGTGTAACGCTTTGACAATGCGGCACATGTATCATAGTGTTAATAAATCTAGTGCTGGTTTAGACTCTACTCTTAGGGTATGTTCAGACGGCTTATTTTGGCACGCATTTCGCAGCGTATTGTGCATTATACACGGCGAAATGTGCGCCGCAATTATGGTAATGCATAGATCTCATAGAGATCCCCCCATGTGCATTCAATACGATCATATTGTACGCACAGGAAGATAAGTGACATGACAATTGTTAGCTGCGAATACACGGCGTTAACAATGAATGTCTTTGGGGCCGGGGCCGGCCAGTCCCCCCCCTCTCCCGCCGTGCTTTGAAGAGACGCGCTAATCAGCGCGGTGCTCCAAAACACCCAGCACAAAGTGCGCCCCATCAATACATCATGTGATCACTTTTGAACCCCGTTGGCTCTGTTTAGTGAACGTAAGCGGTTTCTGTACCAAACACAATAGCAGTCACAGTGCTAACATTTGCGCGTTTTTTCCCCATGGATCCATCGTAATAGCTTTTTTGAGATATCCCGACAGATGCCCGCAACAGAGGTCTTGAACACAGCCTTACTGACCCACAACAGAGGTCCTGAACGCAGCCTTACTGACATTGCATTCCTGGGGGAGGACGGTGGATCAAGTAGTCAGCAGCCATAATTATGCCATCACCATCAAGTTTATTCTTTCCTTAGAGAAGCGGCCTCTGAGGCTGCTCGTCTCCAAAGAAAATAATAAAAATCAGATTGGAAAGTCTCCACTAAATGATCGCCAACACTGGCAGCCCATAGGATAAAGGCCCTGTAGGCTACAGACATTACGCTGTCAATCTTTAGAGATGCTGCCAGTGTTGTATACCATGCTGTGGTTCTCAACATCGGTGACTACTTACTGTGGTTTGCGGAAGAAGTTGTACTGACACATGATCGTGAGGAAGAAACCGACAAACCCTTCTATGGTCATTGCCACCAGCCCCCGGGTGACGATATCCCACTCAAATGGAGACTTCATCTTATCAAACTGACCTAAAGTGGGAGAAGACACAATGGTTTCCAAAATTTCCTCAGTCCGGTCCATTCTGATAACTAAAATTGATATTTTCAATGTTTACATCTTTGCAAATACTTTGCCTCATTGATTCCTTATCTCCGGCTACAGTCACATTCAGAGCAGCGTTCCGCAATTCGCAGCTTTCTCTCATATAGACCATGGGCTTATACACGGCTTTAAATGACCCCTTCAGTTTTTCTTTTCTTTAGTTAATTAGAAATTGCTTCTAGATGCACAGTAACTGAGATGAATACAGGATGCCTCACTGTGCTAACCTGGGTCATGTGACTGCAGCTGAATACGGTGATTTCTCACTTGCTGCCACTGGCTCATGTGACATGCAGCTGAATACAGGATTTCGCAATGGACTGCCCATGGTTCATTGTGACCTGCAGCTGAATACAGGATTTTCTAATGCTGCCCCTGGGTCATGTTGACCTGCAGCTTGAATACTGGATTCGCAACTGCTGCCATTGGCATCATGTGACCCTGCAGCTGAAGTACAGGATTCCTCACTTTGCTCACTGGGTCATGTGACCTGCAGCTGATTACAGTGATTCCTCACTGCTGATACTGGGTATGTGACCTGCGTGAATACAGGGTTTCTCACACTGCTGCTCAGCTGGGTCAAGTGACCTGCGCTGAATACGGGATTTCTCTCAATCTGCCCACTGGTCATGTGACCTGCAGCTGAATACAGGATTGTCTCACTGCTGATACTGGGTCAGTGACCTGCAGCTGAATACGGGATTTCTCACTG
Organism: Phyllomedusa bahiana; assembly: GCA_025379985.1. Lineage (NCBI taxonomy): Eukaryota > Metazoa > Chordata > Amphibia > Anura > Hylidae > Phyllomedusa > Phyllomedusa bahiana. The sequence continues at coordinate 29,632 of JAODAL010000965.1, forward strand.
CTGCCATGGGTCCATGTGACCTGCAGCTGAATTACCGGATCTCTCATGCTGATACTGGCTCTTGTGGACCTTGCAGGCTGATATAAGGATCTCTCACTGCTGCCACTGGCTCATGTCGACCTGCAGCTGAATACAGGGTTTCTCACCTGCTGCACTGGAATCTAGTGGACCTGCTGCTGTATACTGGGATTTTCTCACTGCTGCCACTGGCTCATGTGACCTTGCAGCTGAATACAAGGATTTCTCCACTGCTGCCATTCGGTCTTCATGTGACATGGCTGCTGATTACAGGTTTCCTCACTGCTGCTACTGGGTCCATGTGACCTGCAGCTGAATTACAGGGATCATCTCACTGCTGGATACTGGCTCATGTGACCTGCTGATGAATACAGGATCTTCTCACTGCTGATACTGGATATGTGACTGCAGCTGAATACAGGGACTCTCTCACTCGCTGCCATGGCTCATGTGACCTGCAGCAGAATACAGGTTTCCTCACTGCTGATACTGGCTCATGTGACCTGCAGCTGAATACAGGATCTCTCACTGCTGATACTGGCTCATGTGACCTGCAGCTGAATACAGGATCTCTCACTGCTGAGACTGGCTCATGTGACCTGCAGCTGTATACAGGATTTATCACTGCTGCACTGGGTCATGTGCCTGCAGCTGAATCTACAGGATTTCTCACTGCTGCCTTGGGTCATGTGACCTGCAGCTGAATACAGGATTTCTCACTGCTGCCACTGGGTCATGCGACGTGCTCCTTGTTGAAGCACACAGCTCGGTTGTGTGACCGGAAATGAACCTCTGTATGATTTCCTATGGGAGGTTCAAAGTCAGTCTCCTAGGAATGTGACAGACTTCCTATCAGCATCACAAGCACAGTGTCCATCAGCCAGAGTGCAGGTCATGTAACCTAACAGACTGTTGCATCAGTCAGAAATCCTGTATGCAGCTGCAGATAAGCAAAGTTAGGATTTTAATGAAGACTGCAGCCATTTTGCCGGTGTGTGTTCTTACCTATCTTAGCATAGTATTCATTGATGTATTCATTGTAGGCCATTTCCATCAGTCCATGTCCAAGGTTGTAGTTGGGGAAGATGAGAAAACAGCTCTTGAGGTAACTGTTCACCAACTTCAAGTCCTGGAAGGAGGAGGCAAGGAAACGTCAAAATCCGACCCCCCCGATACAGCGAGGCTACAGCAGCCCTGCCCTCTATACCAAGCCAATAAGATGCCACCTACCTTATCATGTTCAAACAGCTGCAGCAGGAACGTGGCCACCGTGGCCGTAATCCCAATGAACAGATTGATGACGATGAGGAAGACATAGGCCGTGCTGGGCACCTCGAACCAGAAGGAGGCCGGATACATGATGGGGGTGATGGACCAGCTGAAAAGTGCAAAAAAAACAGATCAGGAAAAACACCTCACTGCCTAAATGTGCAAATCAGACAGATTCACCCCATTCATGTCTAATGGTAGAACTTACCCATAGAGCAAGAAGAGGGAGAGCACAGCCGGGAAGTTGGTGGGAGACGTATAAGCAGGAAGGTCAAACACAAAGAGGATAATGATGCAGCAGGTGGCCGGGACCAGGTAATTGAGCTGGAAGAGAGAATGGAACAAATTAAACTTACCGTACAGATGAATATCAGCTCCATGGTCACGAGGCGACAGTATTATAGTAGTTATATTCTTGTACATAAGGGGCAGTATTATAGTAGTTATATTCTTGTACATAGGGAGCAGTATTATAGTAGTTATATTTTCAGGGGTGTATTAGGGTTAGTACAGGATATTATAGTAGTTATATTCTTGTACATAGGGGCAATATTATAGTAGTTATATTCTTGTACATAGGGCAGTATTATAGTAGTTATATTCTTGTACAAGGAGGCAGTATTATAGTAGTTATATTCTTGTACCTAGGAGGCAGTATTATAGCAGTTAATATTGTCATGCGTATTATGTAGGTCTGGGGGCAGTATTTTAGTAGTTATATCTTGTACATTGGTGCAGTATTTTAGTAGTTATATTCTTGTACTTTAGGGGCAGTATTATAGTAGTTATATTCTTGTACATAGAGGGCAGTATTATAGTAGTTATATTCTTGTACATAGGGGGCAGTATTATAGTATTTTATAATTTTTTACATACAGTTTAGTACTGAAGAGGCAGTATTATAGTAGTTATATTTTTTGTACTTTAGGGAAAGCGGCAGTATTATAGTATTTTTTTAATATATTTGTGTTTAGCATAGGGGGCAGTATTATAGTAGTATATTCTTGTACTTTAGGGCAGTATTTTAGTAGTTATATTCTTGTACATAGAGGCATTTTTATTATAGTAAAGGGGTTTATATATCTTGCACATTAAAACCCAGGGCAGTATTATAGTAGTTATATTCTTGCACATACAGGGCAGTATTATAGTAGTTATATTCTTGTACATAGGGGCAGTATTATAGTAGTTATATTCTTGTACATAGAGGGCAGTATTATAGTATTTATATTCTTGTACATAGAAGGCAGTATTATAGTAGTTATATTCCTGTACATTTTTCTCTATGAGAGCTATGGATTACCGTAATTCTGGGGCGCATTTCGCCACATTTTAAGCGCAATACGCGGCGAAATGTGCTCCAAAATAAGCCGTGTGAACGTACCCTAAAAGTAAAACCGTCAATCCAAAATATATTTTTTTGAAATCTGGTGTGAGAACCATTGACATTTATGACTGTGGAATCCGACCTCAACGTACCATGTCCCAGACATAGTTGGCCAACCAGTAGATGACGGGGTTGCAGCCGCTGACAAACTGCAGGTGCTTCGCCTTCGTCGATTTCTCTGCTACGAGGAACACAACGAAACTCGCGGGAACAAAGGACATTGCTACAATGATGAATATGGCGATGACCACGTCTGTTCCTTGTAACCTGAACACAGACAAATGGAGCAGATTAGAGGATTTGGAGACGGGAAGATGATATTTGTTCATATGTTTTGCTGAGGGTTAGCGATTACATACAGATAGTCCAGGGATAGGCTGGCGCTGGTCTTGTTCATGGGATGATTGGTAACGGTGATTCCATAGGCGGCACGGTTCCCCCTGGACGCTGGCAAGTTGGCCCTCAGGATGGCGTTGTTCAGTGCATTGAGATAGGTGGGCATGCTGTGGTATCCTTTATTGTTGTAAAATGCCTAATACAGGATAGAGGTTGTCAGAGCTAGGTTGTCAGAAGAGCTAGGGTGCTTCACATGGTGCGTTTTTGACGCATTTTTTTTTGTGCAGAAAGGCACAGCAATTAAGACTGTACATTACTGCACAAAAAAGGCATCAAAAACGTGTCTAAAAAACGCACCAAAAATGTACCGTGTGAAAGCACCCCTAATCGGACATGATTAGAAAATGTACCATGAGCTCACCTGTGCCGTGTGTCTAACCGCGATCTTCCGTAACATAGGGGGTGCCTTCGTCCCAAAGGACGCTGGGATAGATTTTTGCACGTTTCCGAACGTCACTGCCCCATACCTACGTTTAAGGAGATTGAAAGACACCTATAACGTATGTCTGTTCACAGGAGACAGATTTCAGCAGAGTTCACCGCGCTGGGACTCACCTGTGAAGCCTGAATCGATCGGAGGTATACAGCAGATATTCACTCACGTTCCGACCGCTGATGTCCACCATGATGTCCCCAGTGACCACCTTCATCTGTGGAGGGTGACCACCAACCCCACTTGGACAAGAGAAGCCCGTTCCTTGCATGGAACATGTACACCTGACTGGCTCATGGATGCGTCGGGGTAAGGATGGGGTTGTAGTGATATCTTCTGCTGGAGGAGAGGCAAAGGGTCAATTCAGTGGATAAAAATCAATTGTAATGCAAGTAGTACAGGACATATAGCACTGCACTGTACTGTATAGGTGCCCTGTACACCACCAAGCACTGCATGCACCTCACTAGTACATGTAAGAGCAGTACAGGACATGGAATACCACACTGTACTGTAGAGAGGCGCTATAGACCAGTGTTCCCCAACTCCAGTCCTCAAGGCACACCAACAGGTCATGTTTTCAGGATCTCCCACAGAATGCACTGACAATAATTACATCACCTGTGCAATGCTAAGGAAAGCCAGAAAACATGACCTGAGGACTGGAGTTGGGGATCCCTGTTATAGACTACCAATCACTGCATGCACCTCACTAATACATGTAAGAGCAGTACAGGACATGTAGTACCGCACTGTACTGTAGAGAGGTGCTATAGACCACCAACCACTGCATACACCTCACTAATACATGTAAGAGCAGTACAGAACATGTAGTACCACATTGTACTGTAGAGAGGTGCTATAGACCCCCAATCACTGCATACACCTCACTAACACATGTAAGAGCAGTACAGGACATGTAGTACCACACTGTACTGTAGAGAGGTGATATAGACCACCAATCACTGCATGCACCTCACTAATACATATAAGTGCAGTACAGGACATGTAGTACCGCACTGTACTGTAGAGAGGCGCTATAGACCACCAGTCACTGCATGCACCTCACTAATACATGTAAGAGCAGTACAGGACATGTAGTACCACACTGTTCTATAGAGAGGCGCTATAGACCCCAATCACTGCATGCACCTCACTAATACATGTAAGAGGAGTACAGGACATGTAGTACCTCATGCAGTAATAGTATTTATGTGTATTCCACCCCATGATCACCATCTTGTCCTCTGCGTGTATACACATCCTTACCAGGTACAGACGGTGGTAAATAAGTTGTGGCGTTCCACAGATGAGCCAGGTCCTCGTCCGTCGGGTACTCCGAAGGGGCAGGTGAGGGTGGCGGTGGCACAAAGTTGGACAATGGTAGCCCCTGGGTGAAGGAGTCCACGCACATGGCATCAAAGTACTGGGCTGCCAGCATCTTGGACTCGTTGCTGTTTAAATTGAGGGACTGCACCAACTGATCCAGGGTGCTGTTAAATGCCGTCTTTAAGACACAGGTGGCCCCGATACCGGAAGGTAGGTAGAAGGTGTTAACGAGCATCTGAGGACTGGCGTCTGGGGAAAGCCTGAGCCTGGAAGAGACAACACACACAGATACTCATGCCAGCTTACAACCAGAGGTGGCACAAAATTGGCAAAGAAGCCATTGCTAAACAGGGTGACACCAACTGTTTCCTCATCAAAGCTATTCCCAGGGGGCTTCATGGTTCATTGCTGCACTTAAGACTTGGCAGGCAGAAGAGGACGATTGGGAGAACATCTGGAATTGCTTATGGTGTGATATCACCAGCTTGACACTGGGGTGCTCGGGGCCCCCGCCGGCGCAGTACATGCTTGGGGGGCCCCGCTGTCCACACCTGGGGGCCCCCGCCGGCGCAGTCCCTCTCTAAGGCCCCCCCGCCGGCGCGGTCCATCTCTAAGGCCCCCCCGCCGGCGCGGTCCATCTCTAAGGCCCCCCCAGGTCAGTTTGAGCCTGGATATCACATCCATTGCTCGATAACAGTTATGATAGCAAAGTCCACACTAGCAGCAGAACATACATCTTTCTACCATCTCATACACACTGGGCCAGCAGATGAACTGAGTAGATGGATGTTCCTGCTAAGAGCATCATTTTTTTTTTGCATTGCATTAAATTTTCCTGAACACAGTGTGCAGCGTACCTGTACTCCGGCTGCTCCTCATTAGCGTAAGGTACAAAGTTCCCCTTGGGCTGCGTATAGTTGTGATACTGAGATGGAGACAATATCAGCGGCGGGAGATCACCTGATGGGAAAAAACACACTAATTAGCAGAAATCCGGCAGATGCGACGATGGTCTCATCAATAATGCAGCTGCGGAGAGAACGCCTGCGTCCGCAATACGTGAGGGTGAAGCAAACCTCGGCCCATGATAATAACTGCCAGACAGAAGGTCCAAGGACAACGCTCAGAAACGTGTCCACAATCCTACTTAAAAAGAGGACCTGTCCCATAGGTTATGCCCCCCATGCTGAGGACAGCACAAGCCAGTGTCAGACCTGCTGTTTCCAGCGCTGTGTCCCTTATTCTGTAAGATGCTGTAGTTTTCGTGTATTTAATGCTCAAATCTGCAGTTTTCAGCCAGAAGAGTCATTCGAAGAGTCCTTCAAAGAGTCAGTTTTTTTCAAACCCGGCCAATCGGAGGCTAGCCCCGCCCACCTCAACTGACAAACCTATTACTTTGAATAGGTAGAAACATGTGAATAACTGTCAGTGGGCGGGGCTAGTCTTTGGTGGGTGGAGCTAACACCTGCTCATGAATAAGATTTGAGGGGTAAATGCTCTAAAACTGCTGCATCTTACAGAATAAGGGACACAGCGCTGGAACAGCAGGTCTGACACTGGCTTGTGCTGCCCTCAGCATCTTACAGAATAAGGGACCCAGCGCTGGGAACAGCAGGTCTGACACTGGCTTGTGCTGTCCTCAGCAAGGGGGGCACAACCTATGTGACAGGTTCTCTTTAAAGGGAAGTAATCATGCAATCGGATCTTCCAGCAGCAGGGGGAGGGGATTGAGCAGATAGATATATAGTTTAGGGGGAACCATTCAGAAGAACTGTTCATTCATTCATTTAAATTTCTGCTTATTCTGAGTTAAAGGGAGACACTGCCATCAAAATTTGTCTTTACACATATTGACCAGAAATATGCGACTATTGCATGGATTTTTTTTTTTTTTTATTGCTTGTATGTTTTTTTTTTTTATATCATTTTTAGCGTTCTACCATGTACAGGACTCTCTCTCTCTGACTTCTCCTCTGTGACCTCTGATAGCACAGCAGTGAGAGGATTGCATGACAGTCCTTCCTTCCTGCTTTCTGGTCATCTCTGGTCTCAGAAGTGTAAGGCTGTGTTCACACGGCTTATTCCCGACGGATTTGTGAGCCGGATTGCGCTCACAAATCCGCCGTGAATAAGGGGCGGGACGGGGGCGGGGCCGAAGCGCGGCGGGGGCGCCGCTCCCCGGCCCCATAGACATTGCATTATCTATGGCGCGTCCGCGCCGTAAAAAATGTGCATGTCACTTTCTCCCCCGTGGCGGATTCGCCGAGCGGGGAGGAGCGACAGAATCCACTGTTCTCTATGAGAGCAGTGGATTACCGTAATGACTCCGACGGATTGGCGCCATACTGCAGCGCAAATCCGGCGCGCAGTATGGCGCCAATCCGCGGCAAAATAAGCCGTGTAAACGAGGCCTTAGGCTATGCTCACACATGGTAATTTTGGCGCGCATTTTGCGTCGTATTTGCGCTCTAATGCCGAAATTACGTTAATCCATAGTTCTCATAGAGAGCTATGGATTACGCTATGGATTACGCCTCCTCTCCCCGCTCGCACAATACGATCGTAGTGTAGGCGCGGAGAGATCAGCGACATGTCAATTATTCGCAGCGAATACGCGCCTGAAGTAATGAATGCCAATGGGGCCGTCGGGCTGCTGCCCCCCCTTGCGCTGCACGTATTAGTGCGAGCTCCAGAAACACACAATGTACTGCGACGCGTACTGTACGCGCCGCAGTACATCGTGTGAACATACCCTAAGGGTATGTTCACACGGTGTAATTGTAGCGACGGCAGTACATTGTGTGTTTTGGGAGTCACGCTGATCCCAAAGCATGGGGGGCCAGCAGCCCGCCGGCCCTATAGACATTCATTACTCACGGCACGTATTCGCCGCAAGTAATTGACATGTCACTTATCTCCCCGCGTGTACAATACAATCGTATTGTACGCTAGGGGGGGGGGGGGGGGACGCGTAATGCATAGCTCTCTATGAGAGCAATGGATTACCGTAACTATGGCACGCATTTTGCCGCGTATAACGCGCAATACGCGGCGAAATGCACGCTGAAATAAGCAGTGTGAACATACCCTAAGGGTGCTTTCACATGGTGCGTTTTTTTGCAGCACAGTAATTTATGCTGCGCATTTCTGCCCCCTCCCCAAAAAAAAACGCACCAAAAATGCACCGTGTGAAAGCACCCTAAATATTATCAGCAATAATCTTATAAGTGTGAAGAAAAACCCACCTCATTGCCGAAAAAAAGAGGACTATATTTTCCTCACATGTATTGCTCGTGGTCTAGTCTAAGCTTATCTATCCCTGTGCAATGCTTGCTTTGTCTAGGTTCTTGTGGGGGACATAAAATACTGCGGTGAGCTGGATTCAGGTGGGGGCCCAGGGTTTGATGCATTTAACTTAGTGAGCTCTCCCCAGAATGGCGTATGACTATTGGGTTGCACCTCTTGCAGTCTACAGGCCTTCACACATTAGAAAGCTTTGGTCCAACTCTGCCGAATTTTGAATGGACCACTTGATTATGTCATTTGTATGGGGGTCTCCCAAGCTCAGTGAGCGTGTGTATAAAGGGGGTTAATCGTTAGGATATACCATTGGCACTTACCGATCTCGGGCACAGATAATGCAACGGTCATGGCAACACATACAAAGAACGCAGGAAGCAGGATTTGGGAGAAGAGGGCTTTGGTGTTCCTCTTGGCACAGTGGAAACGTTTCACAATCAGCCCATGGAACTGTCTTAACTTCAGCCAGGACCCTTCCAGCTTGTAGCTGCCTTGGCCGTCCAAGACCTCCTCTTCCGGTTCTGCAAATGAAGAAGACACAGAAGGGTCATTAAAGGGGTGTTCTCACCATGCAGTGTCACTGTGCCACAGCCAGCTTCAGACTCTCACTTCCTGCTCAGGCTGTGGGCGGGTCTACAGCTTCCGGCTCACACTTCCTGCTCAGGCTGTGGGCGGGTCTACAGCTTCCGGCTCACACTTCCTGCTCAGGCTGTGGGCGGGTCTACAGCTTCAGGCTCACACTTCCTGCTCAGGCTGTGGGCGGGTCTACAGCTTCAGGCTCACACTTCCTGCTCAGGCTGTGGGCGGGTCTACAGCTTCAGGCTCACACTTCCTGCTCAGGCTGTGGGCGGGTCTACAGCTTCAGGCTCACACTTCCTGCTCAGGCTGGGCGGGTCTACAGCTTCAGGCTCACACTTCCTGCTCAGGCTGTGGGCGGGTCTAGAGCTTCAGGCTCACACTACATATTCAGGCTGTGGGCAGGTCTACAGCTTCAGGCTCCCACTTCCTGTTCATGCTGTGGGCGGGCCTACAGCTTCAGGCTCACACTTCCTGCTCAGGCTGTGGGCGGGTCTACAGCTTCAGGCTCACTTCCTGCTCAGGCTGTGGGCGGGTCTACAGCTTCAGACTCACACTTCCTGCTCAGGCTGTGGGCGAGTCTACAGATTCAGACTCACACTTCCTGCTCAGGCTGTGGGCAGGTCTACAGCTTCAGGCTCACACTTCCTGCTCAGACTGTGGGCGGGTCTACAGCTTCAGGCTCACACTTCCTGCTCAGACTGTGGGTGGGTCTATAGCAGTGAATGACATATCAGCTCTGCTATTTCTAGCTATTCCTGTTACAGTGACATGAGTTCAGGAGGTTTATAATCTGTAGTGCACAAGGCTCCACAGCTCTAAAGAGTGAAAGCTTTTCGTTAAACGGTTGTTCACACAAAACAAGGTCGGCTCTCAGCTAGCTGGGAACCAACCGTGCAGGAGAATGAGGAGGGCAGTGCTTGCAGTTGTCCTCTCCTTGCACCTCTATGGGAGTTCCGAATATAGCCGAGTGTATGTGATTGCCTACATACGAGATTTCCCATAGAGCAGAATAGGGAGTCGCAAGCATCACCCTCCTTATTCATGCTGAGGGCCGACCTACACTCACCGGCCACTTTATTAGGTACACCATGCTAGTAACGGGTTGGACCCCCTTTTGCCTTCAGAACTGCCTCAATTCTTCGTGGCATAGATTCAACAAGGTGCTGGAAGCATTCCTCAGAGATTTTGGTCCATATTGACATGATGGCATCACACAGTTGCCGCAGATTTGTCGGCTGCACATCCATGATGCGAATCTCCCGTTCCACCACATCCCAAAGATGCTCTATTGGATTGAGATCTGGTGACTGTGGAGGCCATTTGAGTACAGTGAACTCATTGTCATGTTCAAGAAACCAGTCTGAGATGATTCCAGCTTTATGACATGGCGCATTATCCTGCTGAAAGTAGCCATCAGATGTTGGGTACATTGTGGTCATAAAGGGATGGACATGGTCAGCAACAATACTCAGGTAGGCTGTGGCATGCAACGATGCTCAATTGGTACCAAGGGGCCCAAAGAGTGCCAAGAAAATATTCCCCACACCATGACACCACCACCACCAGCCTGAACCGTTGATACAAGGCAGGATGGATCCATGCTTTCATGTTGTTGACGCCAAATTCTGACCCTACCATCCAAATGTCGCAGCAGAAATCAAGACTCATCAGACCAGGCAACGTTTTTCCAATCTTCTACTGTCCAATTTCGATGAGCTTGGGCAAATTGGAGCCTCAGTTTCCTGTTCTTAGCTGAAAGGAGTGGCACCCGGTGTGGTCTTCTGCTGCTGTAGCCCATCTGCCTCAAAGTTGGCCGTACTGTGCGTTCAGAGATGCTCTTCTGCCTACCTTGGTTGTAACGGGCGGCTATTTGAGTCACTGTTGCCTTTCTATCAGCTCGAACCAGTCTGCCCATTCTCCTTTGACCTCTGGCATCAACAAGGCATTTCCGCCCACAGGACTGCCGCTCACTGGATGTTTTTTCTTTTTCGGACCATTCTCTGTAAACCCTAGAGATGGTTGTGCTGGAAAATCCAGGAGATCAGCAGTTTCTGAAATACTCAGACCAGCCCTTCTGGCACCAACAACCATGCCACGTTCAAAGGCACTCAAATCACCTTTCTTCCCATACTGATGCTCGGTTTGAACTGCAGGAGATTGTCTTGACCATGTCTACATGCCTAAATGCACTGAGTTGCCGCCATGTGATTGGCTGATTAGAAATTAAGTGTTAACGAGCAGTTGGACAGGTGTACCTAATAAAGTGGCCGGTGAGTGTATGCGGTACACTTTGCTTCATGGGAACACTCCTTTAACTTGGGTACAAACTCCACTATTACAGATAAGACTCTGCAGGGAGTGACTCATTATGGTAGGAACTGACTGACTGACTGACTGAAACTTAAAGCAATCAAAGATAAGAGAGAGCAGGGAGAGGTGGTCGGTAACCAGAGTAACCTGTGTGCTCTAAGAGGAGATAAAATATTCTTTATGTCCTGACCAAAGCAAAATCAAAACAGCAATGTATATGGTAATGGTCTTTATTTATCTCTCCCTACATGTTAAAAGCTAATCATTGCGGTGAGAAGACCCCTTTAATGTATTCTCAGGAATGTAGACTACATAAACTACATTAAAGGGGTTTTGCCACGAGTGGGGAACATGTCCTCCACTCGCAGCGCCGGCTGAAGAGTCGGACGCGCTTGCGCGGTCAGTCTCCATTCTATTCTATGGGATTTTCGAGTACAGCCGGGCGGTGTGTTCGGCTCTGCTCTGAACTTCCATAGAGCAGAATGGAGAGTTGTGCGCAAGCGCGACCGACTCTCCGCTCTGCACGGATGGGTTTCGGGGGCCTGTTTCCGAGATAGGTGCCTGCACCTGTAAGACAATGATGGCCTAACCTAACGATAGGCCATCATTGTCTGTGGTGGCAAAACCCCTTTAAGTTTTGGTTTCTTTCAAAGAGTTGGAGGTCTTTACTGAGGATGAGATGGAATTGATGATTTTTGTGAATCTGCTTACCATGCAGGCTCATGTTCTCCACATCCTGTGAGGTATCGAACAGCGGCGAGTAGTCGCCATAGAACTCCGCGTACGCGCCACCTTCCTCCCCTCTCACGGATCCCACAGAAGAGGACGACCCGGATCGCAGGGAGCCGGGGGACTGACCCGGCTGGATTCCTGAAGCAAAGTTGTTGAGTTCTACTTCAGGTTTATCTTCTGGTTCGGTCAGGGATGAGGGATCAGTTCTGGGATCCGGCTGAATGTCGGGCCTCAAAGTGTCTTTCTTGGACTCCTTCATATCTACAAGGCAAGAGGTCACCGTGAAGGACTTTGAGGACATCGACCCAACTCTCAAGTCTTGCTTCATATTCTGCAACAAACCTGCATCGCTGTTTTCAAGAGACTGGTCTTCTTCTGACACCTTGAGGAAAACCTCTTCCAAGGTTGTGTCCATCAGTCCAAAGCTGGTTAAATCTAGATCCCCAAGGCTCTGCTCCAGGTGCTAGAGGGGATAAACGTAACAGGTAGTACATGAGTGCCGGCAATACGTGAGGAAAAGGATTGACACTGTATACATAGCGCTTGTCAGGTGTCCAAAGCCACTTGGCAGCACTCCATATTTTTTATTCTCTAGTTCATTAGAAATTACTTCTAGGTGCACAATAGAGCCAGTAATTTTATTTACTTGCAGCTGAATACGGGATCTCTCACTGCTGCCAGGGCCATCTTTCCCATTGGGCCAGGTAGGCACTAGCCCGGGGGCCCCACAAGCTCAGAGGGCCCCTCGAACAGCTGCCTACCTTGCCCAGTGGGAGTACACCCAGGGCCGTTTATTGGACTACCGCCAGTCAGAGCAGGGGCAAGGCTTCAGATGCTCCGTGTGTAGTCTATGCGGCCCCTGCTATTGCTGTGCCTGCGCTTTACTGCTCACAGCGCAGGCAGCACGGCACTGAGGTAAAGCAGGGGCCAGACTACGATCTCCTGCACTACAGACCGCTCCTCCTCCTCTCCAGCAGTGCGGCCCCTGAAGAGCAGGAGACTGCTGGGGAGACAGGAGCAGGAGACTGCTGGGGAGACAGGAGCAGGAGACTGCTGGAGAGACTGGCTGCCCCCTCCTCCCTCTAACCATCAGCAGTGAGGAGAAGATGACTGCCAGTCCTATAGACTTCAGAACGAGTGAGTGACTGGGGGAGGGGAAGGGGGGGGTGGGGTGTTGGGAGGCATTCCAGTGTCTATCTGATGGCTGTGTATCTAAGCATACCCAGTGTATACTATCATCTGCAGTGCTGTCTGTGTATCTAAGCCTACCCAGTGTATACTATCATGATGTGTGTATTAAGCTACCGGTGTAGGTATATTGGCAGGCTGGTGTGTATGGAGCATTCCAGTGTCTATCTGCTGGCTGTGTATCTAAGCCTACCCAGTGTATACTATCATCTGCAGTGCTGGCTGTGTATCTAAGCCTACCCAGTGTATACTATCATCTGCAGTGCTGGCTGTGTATCTAAGCCTACCCAGTGTATACTATCATCTGCAGTGCTGGCTGTGTATCTAAGCCTACCCAGTGTATACTATCATCTGCTGGCTGTGTATCTAAGCTTACCCAGTGTATACTATCATCTGCTGGCTGTGTATCTAAGCTTACCCAGTGTATACTATCATCTGCTGGCTGTGTATCTAAGCTTACCCAGTGTATACTATCATCTGCTGGCTGTGTATCTAAGCTTACCCAGTGTATACTATCATCTGCTGGCTGTGTATCTAAGCTTACCCAGTGTATACTATCATCTGCTGGCTGTGTATCTAAGCTTACCCAGTGTATACCATCATCTGCTGGCTGTGTATCTAAGCTTACCCAGTGTATACCATCATCTGCTGGCTGTGTATCTAAGCTTACCCAGTGTATACTATCATCTGCTGGCTGTGTATCTAAGCTTACCCAGTGTATACTATCATCTGCTGGCTGTGTATCTAAGCCTACCCAGTGTATACTATCATCTGCTGGCTGTGTATCTAAGCCTACCAAGTGTATACCATCATCTGCTGGCTGTGTACCTAAACCTTTGTGGTGTTCTACTATTTGCTGTTCCTGTGTAGCTAAGCCTGTCCAGTGTTATATCTGTTGGCCCTATGTATCTGAGCTCATCAGGTGTTATACTATCTGCTGTCCTTGTGTATCTAAGGCCCGGTTCACACGGTGTAATTGCGGGGCATTTTTCAGCCCGTAATTTGCGCCGTACTGCGTGAATTACGGTTGGAATCCGTCCCAGTAATTACGGTAATCCACAGTCTCCTCTCCCCGCTCAGACAATACACCGAGCTGGGAGAGAAGTGACATGTGAATTACTAGCGCCGTATACGAGCCGAAAATAATGAATGTCTATGGGCCGGCGGGCTGCTCCCCCCCTCACGCCGCGGGAGGACGCGCGTATTAGCGCGAATCCCAAAAACATACAATGTATTGCGCCACGTACTGTATGCGCCGCAATACATCGTGTGAACATAGCCAAAGAGATGTGTTATCTGTATTCTGCGTTGGTTGGGGGGCTCAGTGCACAGCTCTGCCCAGGGACCCATAATGCTGGTAAGATGGCCCTGACCGCTGCCACTGGCTCATGTGACCTGCAGCTGAATACAGGATTCCTCACTGCTACCGCTGGATCATGTGATCTGCAGCTGAATACAGGATTCCTCACTGCTGCCACTGGCTCATGTGACCTGCAGCTGAATACAGGATTTCTCACTGCTGCCACTGGGTCATGTGAGCTGCAGCTGAATACAGGATTCCTCACTGCTACCACTGGATCATGTGATCTGCAGCTGAATACAGGATTCCTCACTGCTGCCACTGGGTCATGTGACCTGCAGCTGATACAGGGTTTCTCACTGCTGCCCCTGCATCATGTGACCTGCAGCTGAATACAGGGTTTCTCACTGCTGCCACTCGGTCATGTGACCTGCAGCTGAATACAGAATTTCTCACTCCTGCCACTGGGTCATGTGACCTGCAGCTGAATACAGGATTAATCACTGCTGCTCATGGGTCATGTGACCTGCAGCTGAATACAGCATTTCTCACTGCTGCCACTGGGTCATGTGACCTGCAGCTGAATACAGGATCTCTCACTGCTGCACTGGGTCATGTGACCTGCAGCTGAATACAGGATTTCTCACTGCTGCCACTGGGTCATGTGACCTGCAGCTGAATACAGGATCTCTCACTGCTGCCACTGGGTCATGTGACCTGCAGCTGAATACAGGATCTCTCACTGCTGCCACTGGGTCATGTGACCTGCAGCTGAATACAGGATCTCTCACTGCTGCCACTGGGTCATGTGACCTGCAGCTGAATACATGATTTCTCACTGCTGCTTCTGGGTCATGTGACCTGCAGCTGAATACAGGATTCCTCACTGCTGCTCCTGGGTCATGTGACCTGCAGCTGAATACAGGATTTCTCACTGCTGTCCCTCGGTCATGTTACCTGCGGCTGAATACATGATCTCTCATTGCTGCCTCTGGGTCATGTGACCTGCAGCTGAATACAGGATCTCTCACTGCTGCCTCTGGGTCATGGGACCTGCAGCTGTAGACAGGATTTCTCACTGCTGCCACTGGGTCATGTGACCTGCAGCTGAATACAGGATTTCTCACTGCCGCCCCTGGGTCATGTGACCTGCACTCTGAGCTGCTGTAACACACAGCATGGTTGTTGGACCCGGAAATAAATCTCTCTATTCATTCCTATGGGAGGTTCAAAGTCAGTCTCATAGGAATACATAGAGAGACTTCCTGTCAGCATGAATAGCACAGTGTCTATCAGCCAATCAGAGTGCAGGTCATGTGACCTAAAAAGAGACTGTTGCATCAGCCAGAAATCCTGTATGCAGCTGCAGGTAAGCAAAGTTACTGCCATTAAAGAGCACCTAAAAGAAATTTCTAATGTCTGTTGCAGCAGTCAGATATCCTGTATGCAGCTGCAGGTAAGCAAAGTTATTGGCACTACAACGTAACTAAAAGCAATTTCCAATGGCTGTTGCATCAGTCAGATATCCTTTATGCAGCTGCAGGTAAGCAAAGGTACTGGCATTAAAGAGTACCTAAAAGAAATTTCTAATGGCCGTTGCAGCAGTCAGATATCCTGTATGCAGCTGCAGGTAAGCAAAGGTACTGGCATTAAAGAGTACCTAAAAGATATATCTACTGTCCGTTGCAGCAGTCAGATATCCTGTATGCAGCTGCAGGTAAGCAAAGGTAGTGGCATTAAAGAGTACCTATAAGAAACTTCTAATGGCTGTTGCAGCGGTCAAATATCTTGTATGCAGCTGCAGGTAAGCAAAGTGAATAAAAGTAATTTCTAATGACTGTTGCATCAGTCAGATATCCTGTATGCAGCTGCAGGTAAGCAAAGGTACTGGCATTAAAGAGTACCTACAAGCAATTTCTAATGATTGTTGCATCAGTCACATATCCTGCATGCAGCTGCAGGTAAGCAAAGTGTATCTAAAAGTAATTTCTAATGGCTGTTGCATCAGTCAGATATTGTGTATGCAGCTGAAGGTAAGCAAAAGGTACTGCATAAAGAGTACCTAAAAGAAATTCTAATGGCCGTTGCAGCATCAGATACCCTGTATGCAGTGAGGTAAGCAAAGTATGGCATTAAAGAGTACCTAAAAGAAATTTCTAATGGCCATTGCAGCAGTCAGATATCTTGTATGCAGCTGCAGGTAAGCAAAGGTAGTGGCATTAAAGAGTACCTAACCAGCAGGTGGTGGAAGGGGATACAGCACACCTCTATTTACCTGAATAGGCCTCTGCTTCAGTTCCCAGCACAGCTGGGGTGAATGGGAAAGGACACTACATTACACCGGCGCTATGTACTTGATCACTGGACCTAGAGATGGAAAGTCAGACCCCCACCAACGGTATAACCTAGCAATAAGCTTTATGATATGGTTAACCCATTTAGTTCTGCAAGTAATAATAATCATTATTTATATAGCGCCAACATATACCGCAGCACTTTACAATATAGAGGGTAGTAAACCATAGTGATGGACAATTAGATGCTTGAAGCTCAGGTACCTGGAAGAGACGCTCGAAACAGCCTTTCCTTGCAGACTCGCTGGGGAGGATATAGGACAGCTCCGTATTTGTGTCCGAGACCAGGAGGCAGGAAGCCACGTACTTCTTAATGAACTGAGACACCCGCGGTTCTGAACAGGGGCTGATGCAGGAGGTCGAGCTGATATCTGAAGGGCGGTAGACGAAGGGTTAATATCGATAGCGCTTACAGAACCCACTTCCCATTCACTACCTATAAAGACAACACCCCAAGGTGCCATCTGTTACCCACCTGGGCTCCCTTGCTTTTTCACCACCGTTAACCTATACCCATCCCCGTAGGTACTCTTCAGAAACAGCGGAGAGCCACAACATTTCAGCTTCCCATGAGAAATAATAGCGATTCGGTCACCCAGAAGATCCGCTTCATCCATGTGATGGGTGGACAGGAGGATCGTGCGGCCTGTGGAATAGGGAGGGTTAATATCTGATAATGAAGGCCCCCAAAAAACCTAGAGTGTAATGCTCTAGAACAGGGGTGTCAAACTCAGGGCCAAATCTGGCCTGCGGTGTAATTACATTTGGCCCACGAGAGGAAGAGGAAGGAACTATCACTACACTGCTCTCACTCAGGCCCGAAATAGAGAAGAAGGGACCATGTGGCAGGAGAAACAACTCGGGACAACTGATAAGAGGATCTCACAATAAGAACGGGGCTGCGCCAGATATCTGGCATCTTTTCAGCCCAATATCAGACGCAGCCACGTTCGCTACATTCTTAAAGGGGTCGTCTCATCTCAAAGTTTCATAGGATGCATGAATGAAATAAAGCTGCTTGGATCTGTCACTTCCCGGTCAAGCTGTCTGTAATTAGCATATGAGCTCCTTGTATTCAGACTTCTCTGTTTATCAGTCTAGATTAAATAAATTACCTTCTCTGAGGTCTGGAGAAGCTGCTGAGCTAATGTAAAAAGTAGAGTAATTAGTCTTTTGTCTGAAAGATCAGATAACACACAAGCTCTCACTGGGCAGAGTTCTGTGCTGTGACCTGTGTGATGATGTCACTCACTGCTATCAGATAGAACAAACAGCAGGGGGGAGAAGGAGTACACTTGGGAAACCTTAGAGAGCACAGAAATGATAAAATCACTTGCAGCTCCTTAACAAAAAAAGATGAACAACGCAATATATTTGGAAAACGTCTTCATTTAGTGATCCCTACATTTTGAAAGCTATTCTTTGTAGCGAGACAACCCTTTTAAGGCTACGTTCTCATGGCTTATGTTGCCGTATATTTGCGCGCTCATTCGCCGCGTATTGCGCTTCATACACGGAAAAATGCGCGCCGCAATTGCAGTAATTCATAGCTCTCATAAAGAGCTAAGAATTACGCGTCGTCTCTCCAAGCGTACAATACGATCGTATCGTACGCCCGGGGAGAGAAGTGACAGGTCAATTGTTCACGGCGCTTACGCGCCACTGAAAATGCATGTGAATGGGGCCAGCCCCCCCGTGCTTTGGCAGTATGCGTGCTTCCAAAACACCCGGCATATTGTGGCGTGTGCTGTACGCGCAATACGCCGTGTGAACATACCCTTAAATGGGCTACATGCCAATATCAGCCACATTACAGAGCACCCATGGCACTTTGTAATGCGTCCGATCTCGGGGGGGGGGGGGCGTGCTGGAGGCGGGCGCACTAGAACCGTACGAAGCTATGGATTTATAGCTTTGTTATGGCATTTCTAGGTGCATAACATCTGGAACAGGTAGAGCACTTTCAAAGTGGTTTACCTGAGCCTGAAATGTCGTACAAGCACCAGAATGTGCCTGATTTATGACCCGCTGTAGACAGGGTTCATAAATCGGCGCATTCTAGGCTATTATTATGCGCATGAAATTTGGCCTTTTTTTAACTGTATTTTTATTTAACATTTTTGAGATACAATAATACAAATAAAGCGTATAAAAGATACACATATGTCAATATGAAAGGTAAAATAGGGCCTAGACTAGGCGTAAATGTGAGTCAGTATAACAAAGCCAAGCAAATGACGTATTCAAACTGAAATTTGGCCTTAACACGCCAAATTTCATGCATGCAGCCCTTAGTCCTTCCAGCTCCTTCTCAGCCCCAGCAACTCTGCAGGCAGCAGGGTACTCCAAGTGGAGACGCCATGTCGTTGGCCTACGACTTTGTCCAAGTTTTTAGTATTGGCCCACTGTATATAGGAGTTTGACCCCTGCTCTAGAAGGTCTTACCTTGCTTGTACTTCAGAATGAGATCCCATATTGCCCTTCTTGCGTAGGGGTCAACCCCGGCGGTGGGCTCATCTAATATAACCGCTTTGGACCCACCGACAAAAGCGATGGCTACAGACAGTTTCCTTTTCATTCCTCCCGACAGGGTCTGGACCAAAGAGTGTCGTTTGTTTGATAACTCCAAGTCTTCAATCATCCTGAAGAGAAGGGGATAAAAAGGTAAAAAATAGATTTGCACCTTTCGGGTATGTTCACACGACGTATTTTGCACTGAAATATGTGCCAGAACGCACGCAAAACAATGTCCTAAACTGCTATGTAAAACCTGTGCCGTCATTCACATGATGCATGTTTTACTCTTGCGCCTGAAAGAATTGATGTCATTGACAACGTGCCGCATGTATCATAGGGTTCATAAATCTGGTGCTGGTTTAGATGGTCTACTCCAAGGGTATGTTCACATGGCGTATGTTTTGCGACAAAATACGCCCAAAACAATGTTCCAAACACTTCTCAGACTGCAATGTAAAAAAAAAAGCGCCATCATTCACACAACGCATATTTTACTCTCTTAATTTTTGCCGCTCCCTGAAAAGGATTGACAGGGTCAATTCTTTTAGGCATATACGCGCAGTGAAATAATAAAGTATAGGAAGCAGAAATCTGTTTTGGGCACTAAGGGCAACATATCTGAAAATTGGCGTCGCCGCGGCAGTTTTTAGGTGCATTAAATCAAAGTAAAGTGCAGCAGAAAGTACGATCCTCTCAAAAATCGGGCGTCAAGTATACCTTGCATAGCAAACTTAATGCGCCTAAAAAAGGCGCATTGCGCAAATCGCGGCGCATAGCCGCATCATTGGCAGTGTATGTAATTCGCCTATCGCAGCGCATTGCACAACGGGGCGCATAATGTATCGTTACCAGTGTATGTAATGCGCCTGTTTTACGCACAGCGTATCATCGCTACTATATGTAATGCGGCTTTTTAGGCGCATTACAGTGTGTCGTGCCCGGCGTACAATGCACCTAGTTTTGGTGTACAACAGTTCATTTATATTGAGAATATGGCGTCAAAAGTGTTTTTGGTGCATAATAGACCAAAAAAAACAGTATTTGTGTATTGGGCCATGTCACCCAATGGGTCATTTTCACACCAAAACTATGTGCTTGCAAGTGCGTAATTTCAACAAGGCAACAAATGCGTTAACGCCATGCACAGTATGCCTCGAAATAATACCCTGTGTGAACGTCCCCTTACTGGGGAGGTTTTGTGAAATCCAAGTTAAACAGCAACTTGGGGCTATAGGTAGAACCTCACAGGTGAACTAGATACTAGAGCTGCCGCAACTGCTCAGAGCCGTCACTAGAGTCAGAACCTAAAAATGCAGCTGGTGGCACAGATCCAGGGGATGAATTTTGCACGCCACAACGTCAATATCCGTCTAATTGCTCCTATCTATGGATACAGCAGAGCTGCAGATAAATCTCACTTAACTGTCAGCAACTTCCATTAGGTCCTGAATTATTGAAGCCTTAAACAAATCACAATGTTCACTTGGCATCCACATGAAGAAAACTAATTACACAAGTAAAAGTGATTCATAGAAACGCGTCAGCATCTCCACTGGGGATAGAAGAGAAAATATAGAAGCCGAGGAAAGAACCTGGGGCACCTCCGCCATAGAGGCCGGCGCGGCTTTACTGAGACAAAGCTCCTCATTTCCCCTAAATCCTTCTCCGGTTTCGGAGCAGAGCCCAAACGAACCAGAACTTTGATCCTATATGTTGGTTTAGGTGGGAAAATGAATACTGGGAGGATCCTGTTGGCTGTGAGTGCAGGCTACCTATAGCAACATTTACATATGTATTGCTACCTGTCAGTGTGCACCTGCACCATTTATTTTGCAATTAGGGAGGTACTGACCACTGGGTTTTTTGGAAGACATTGACCAGCATATTGGTAATGTCTATGTCCTGACTGGGTGCAAACATGCAGAGCAGACGCCAAAGGGAGAAGGATCTAGAAGCAGTAAGGTCAGTGCCAGACTTGGGTGCTTAGGGCCCACCAGTGAAGTTGACTCTGGGGCCCAATGGTGAAGTCGATTCTGGGCGGCCCCAGCTGCGGAGTCAATTCTGGGCGGCCCCCAGTGGCGGAGTCGATTCCGGGCGTCCATGGGAGCAATTCGGGGGGGCCCTTGGAGTGTCGTCTGGGAGGGCCCAGTGCGAGTTGATTCCGGCGCCCCCCAACTGCGGAGTGATCGGGGGCCACTGCGGAGTAGATTCCGGCTGGCCCCCCAACTGCGGAGTCGATTCTGGGCGGCCCCAGCTGCGGAGTAGATTCCGGCTGCCCCCCAACTGCGGAGTCGATTCTGGGAGGGCCCCAGCTGCGGAGTTGATTCCGGCTGCCCCCCAACTGCGGAGTCGATTCTGGGCGGCTCCAGCTGCGGAGTAGATTCCGGCTGGCCCCCAGCTGCGAAGTCGATTCTGGGCGGTCCCACTGGTGGAGTCAATTCTGGCGGCCCCATCAATGGAGTCAATTTGGAGGCCCTAGTGGAGTAGCTGATTCAGGGGGCCCCAGCGTTGGAGTCAATTTGGTGGCTCACCCTTCAGCTACAGTACATGCCTCTCTCAAGGATGCATATGCAGTTGAAAAGCAACTCTAGGCCTTCTGTGCTCAGTGGCCTACCGGGGGTTACACCAATTCCCCTGAGGGCCACCCCTATACTGATTAAGTTACATTCATAGGCTAGGTCCACAATTATAAGCTGCAGATCTTAGCCTAAATCTAGGACAACTGCACAACAAAACCCCCATGCGTCACTGCACTGAGAATTCTTGGCCAATTTCACCGCTGTACAATGAAACGGTTAAATATGGAGTGAAAATCCACTGCAGTTCCACCGCCCAATGAGTGTGCTGCTGATTTATTAGACCGCAGCATGCTTTATTTTTCCCTGCACAGAACATGTGGATAGGATTTTGTAAACCCCATACACATGTATTGTACTGTCCTTTGCTGCAGATTTGCAGTGCAGAATCCACATAGAGCAAATCCGACCCCTATGATCCCAGTCTTATACCATTCATTCTCTAATGACCAAGAACTTTTTGTACACCCGAAATCCAGCGACACCTCAGGAAGGTGTCCTCGGCACGTACTTGTCCATCTCCTTGCGTATCGCCTCCTCGGCCATGCCCTTCAGGCGGGAGTAGAACCAGAGATGTTCTTCTACGGTCAGTTTGTCAAAGAGCACGTTGTGTTGCGGACACATCCCCAAGCTTTTCCGAATCTCATTCATTTCCGTCCGAATATCGTGTCCGTAGATGGTGGCGGAACCAGAGGTCGGTGGGAACAGGCCGGTGAGGATGGACCTGTATGGGTGGAGAACGTTAGGTAGACTTCAGATCTCCTCCTGTATAGGGAACGGATGAAGCAATGGGTAGCACTTACATGGTGGTGGTTTTTCCTGCTCCATTATGTCCTAGGAAAGACACCACCTGGTTCTCGTGTAGATTTAGGCTCAGTTTGTTCAGTGCCAGCTTTTTACCGGTCTTGTAGATTTTCGTGAGCTTGTCAACACAAACCACCAATGGCAGATGATTGGGTTCCTCTTCTATCCCACGCGTCTCCTCTGGGAGGGGCAAATACGTGAAATTAAGTGAACTTAAACCACCAAAAAAGGGAGCTAAAGAAAAAACCCTAGCAGTAACATGGTCTTTGTTACACATAGCAACCAATCAGAGCTCAGCAATTATATTTTTCCGGAGCACTATATGAAATAGAAGCGGAGTTCTGGTCGCTATGGGCAACACAGACCGTCTTATTGCTAGACAGTTTTCATACATCAGGCCCATGGCATCCAGCATCCACATACAGTGATCAAAACTGGAAAAGGAACCATGGCATAAAATAAAACAAAGCTTTACCGCTACAAACCAAGTGAGCGACGCGTTTCGATCCGTGAATAAGGCCGTTTGTTCAAAACGCGTTGTTTTTAGCTGTACAGCTTTTTTCTTGAAGCTCTTAATAGGCTTGATGAAAAGCTTAGTTTTATTGATTACTTAGTATTTGGATGCCATGGGCGACATGTATGAACTTTGGCGCTAACAAGCTTTAAGGTAGTGTAGAATGCGCCAGAGTGTATGAACCTGTTCTGCTGCAGTTCATACATTCGGCATATTGAAGTTCCACTATGACAATTCAGGCTCAGGGTATGTTCACACGGCGTAATTTCGGCGCGCATTTGCGCTGTAATACGAGCAAGACGCGCCTCCTCCCCCCGCGCGTACAGTACGAGCGGGGAGATAAGTGACATGTCACTTATTCGCGGCAAATCCGCGCCGCGTGTTATGAATGTCAATAGGGCCGCCCCCCCCCCCACCCTCCGCGCTACGGGAGTATGCGCGTATTGGCGCGAGCTCCCAAAAGACACAATGTACTGTGGGGCGTATTGTACGCGCCTCAGTACATCGTGTGAACATACCCTCAGGCAGACACCTTTACTTGGTCTGGCTGTCCCAGCAGTTATGCGCCGAGCTTTGGCGTCAAACATTCATAAATGTGTCTAACCCTACAAATGCGGTGCGACACGTATCCAGAACGCCCCTAATCTTTGACGCATTACAAAGTGTCGGCGCCGATTGCACCAAAGTTTGGCGGCGACCGTTCATACATCTATAGAACAGGGCTACGACAGCTTTTCAGCACAACGTGCGCTAGAGCACTGGCGCAGCCCCGTTCATACATGTCGCCCCATGTGTTCACATTTATGTAGCACATTATTTCTTCTCTCTTTTACAACCCCCTGCAGGAAGCCATTTATAGAAAGTAGATAGGACAAAACCTACCTAGTCTTCGACTCTCCATGGCGCAGGCCTGGTCTTCTTCCATGATGCTTAGACGAGTTGGCCGGGACCATGGCCAGGACCATTCCCAGGTTTCTATACGCCCGCTCCCAAGCCAGTAGGATCGTTGGAAAGGAAAGTACCAGGGTCGGGGAAGTCCGTACATGCCTAGAATACAGAGCGTTAGATTCATTTTGTATTCACTTCACATCAGGACTGCGATTCAGGGGCATAGCTACAGGGGGTGCAGAGGTAGCAGTCGCTACCGGGCCCTGCAGCCGGAGGGGGCCCAAAAGCCCTTATACAACATAAACAGACACCAGCATTTTAAGTGGCACATGGTAGCTGCGGGGCCCCATTTCACTTTTTGCATTGGAGCCCAAAAGCTTTAAGTTACGCCCCTGCTGCCATTGGTAATTTTAGGACCCCATACAACTGAATTATCTGGGTCCATTACCAGTTCCTCTCTTGCACCTTATCAGTGGGCCCCTTAGAGTAAGTTCAAACGCCGGATTTTAAGGAGGAATTCCAACAGTGATTGGCGAGTCTGCGCTGTAGTTCTCAGGGTAGGTCCACACGACAAATGTCAAAAAAACTCGTTGGATTCTGAATCCTAAAACTGTGTTGTTCCATGAGTGTTCTGACGCAGTTTTCAATGTGGATTTTAGATTTTTTTCCCGTTGGATTAACAGTCAGTCCCAGTCATCTCTATGGGGTTTTGGATGCGGATCTGACAAAGAAATGTTTGCGATGCGTTTTTTTTTACTTTAAATACGGTGGATTACTGAACACGTTCTACATTTTAAAAAAAACAACAAAAAACACAGTTTTGATATCCGACCTCAAGAAAATCCGAGTCATGTGGACTACAACTCAGATTTTCAATTTTCAATTACAGTCTATGCGGATGGTTTACAGTCATATTTTTAAGACATAAATTCACCTGGAATTGCTTGTCTTGTGGACGGACCCTTAGGGTATGTTCACGCGGCTTATTTTGGCGCGTATTTTGCAAAATGTGCGCCGCAATTACGGTAATCCGTAGCTCTCAGAGAACTATGGATTACGCATCGTCCCCCTGCGCGTACAACACGATCGTATTGTATGCGTGGGAGATAAGTGACATGTCAATTGTTCGCAGCGATTACGCGCCGCAAGCAATGCATGTCAATGGGGCCGGCAGGCTGCCGCGCGACTCCCAAAACAGCCGGCGTCCTGTATGTGCCGCAATTACGCCGTGTGAACATACTCTTTGGGGTATGCCCGAAATGCGCCCTGCAATTACGGTGATACATAGGTCTCAGAGAGCTATGAATTACGTCCATCTTCCCCGATTTACCATACGCGCGTATTGTATGCCAGGAGTAAGAAGTGACAAGTCACTTCTTAGCGGCGTTTTTGCGTTGTGGAAAATAGAAGTGAATGCGGCCGCCCACCCTACGCTTTTGAAGTATGCGCTGGCCAGAACGTACTTCTAAAGCACCCGACGCATTGTGGTGTGTACATTATGCGCCGTAATACGCCGTGTGAACATAGCCTTACTGTGAACTGCAGCGTGGATTTTCCAAACGTTTTTAAATCCATGATGTAGGGGAAGATAAAAAAAAAAAAAATAAAATAACAAACATGTCCATTCTTTTGAGCAGTTGCCCAACACATTCAGCACCGGCAGGAGTGACACAGGTTAGTCCCATTGATATTTGGCTAACCCACATCCAAATCAAAGGCCAATGCCACCTCTGTAGAATACTAATTCTCAGCAGAAGTCCTAGGATTTTTGCCGAGGACTACACATTGAATTTTTCCAGTGTGTGAACATACCCTTACAGGAGCACTGCCCTGATGCCGCCCCTGCTTTACATTCAGTTTTAGGGTATGTTCACACGGCGTTTTTTTGTCCGTGCGTGTTTGGATCGGTCTGTTGGTCCCCAAATGGACCCAAACACGCAGCTAACAAATAGCACTGTGCTTTTACATTGCTTTTAATAGGAGATATGCATCAACGTTCACACGAGTGATCTCATGCGTCTCTTTGCGTCTTTTGGATCCGTTCCAAGAATGGTCATGTCAATTCTTGGTCCGAAAGACGCAGCAGGAGCCCGATTTATAATGATAGGATGCGCTTCTGCTGCATGTTTGGATACGTGTTGGATATGTTTCACATGCGATTGCTGCAGCGTTTTTTTATCTGATTTTCGGATCCAATACGGATCTAAAAACGCGGTGTGAACATACCCTTAGTGCTAGGAAACTTCCTGATGCCCACAACAAATGTGTCCATGGGCCCTGATATCAAATCTTGGCATATGTTGGAAACATTAACAAAAAATTTGCAGTGCAAAATTTATGGTTTTTTTTGTTTTCTTTTTTTTACAATGGAAGTTAGTAGTATATGTATATGGTGGCATACATCTGACATTTCCATTGGAGGTATACGCTCAATATATACCTCTCATGGGAACATAAAACAAGCCCTTTATTAGTGTATTCACGGCTGCATCTTCCCTTTTGGCCTAATTTCTTGGTCTGAAATGTAAGAGGGCGCTCCCAAAGTGAATGTTTATTCTCCTGCCCCCTCCTACCAACTTATAAACCGGACACGACATTACCTGGGTGAACAGCTTCAATGTACCAGGTCAAAATGCCATAAACGACGGCATCAATGATCAGCATCATCATGGACAGCATAAGGTTGAAGTCGTCGCCCTCCACCGGGGACTGACGGAAGGTTTTCCACTGGATTCCGACTCCTGCCACCTCATACAGTACAAAATACTTGGATCCAAGGCCAAAGGCGGTCGTAGACATGAGCGACTACATGGGTAGAGAACAAGACACAGGATGGAGTCAAATAACAAGCACCAAGTAGATTAGCAGGCGAAGAAGAGGGCATGAAGCCTGCAGACATGGCAGAAGATATGGGGACAGGACACGGGATTTTTGGAGATGAGAAAATTTAGAACGGCGATAGTGGACAGGTTTAAGAAAAACTTACAGCAATGCACTTCTCGAAAGCGGTGATCTTATCATGCGCCACTTCTTCTCGGATGGCCACATACATGTAGGGAACGTAGCTGAGGAAGTAGATGATTCCACCGCAGGCAGAGGCCAACTTAGCCTTGGAGTAGAGGACGGACACCAGGAAGCTGCAGGAAGGCGAGGTATAGTCAGGAGTCAGTACAACGGTATATAGGAAAATATTACAGTGATGGATGTATATATCCATGTATGTATGAATGTATGTATGCATGTATAAATCCATACATGAATGTGTCAATGTATGTATGAATGTATCCAGGTATGAATGTATGTATTATGTATGAATGAATGAATCCATGTATGAATGTAACTATATATATATATATATATATATTATATATAATATATATATATATATATATATATATATATATGTATGAATGTATCCAGGTATGTATCCATCCATGTATGAATGTATCAATGTATGTATGAATGTAACTATATATGTATCCATGTATGAATGTATCCAGGTATATATGTATCAATGTAACTGTATATATATCCATGTATGAATGTATCCAAATATGTATGTATGAATGTATCAATGTATGTATGAATATAACTATGTATGTATGAGTAAATGAATGAATTAATTAATGAATCCAGGTATGAATGTATCCAGGTATGTATGTATCCAGGTATGAATGTATCCAGGTATGTAACGTCTATAGATTTTAGCAGATACAGCGTTGTGTTCAAGTTATTTCGTTGATCCTCTATGGCATACAAGTCAAACTCAAGGCCTGTGAGCCAAATCCGGCCTGACGTGTTCATTTATGTGGCCACTAGTGCTTGATGGACAAGGTTCGCTCACAGAAAGACCAAGCAGACCTGTGTGTTGGATGCGCTTTGGATGCGATTGCCACAGCGCTTTTGGATGCGTTTTTGGTCCAAAGCGGATCCAACACACCGTGTGAACATCCCCTAACAGTTACAAGCATCTCACTGAGGACAACCGTAATGCTGATGTGCCCCTCAGTAAAAATAAGTCTGGCACCCCTGTTCTGTGGAAATTTGTTCCTAACTTATCGACCTCCTATTTCAGCAATACTCACCAAAACATGATGGTGGCCACAGCGTAGATGGAGAGGAAGAGCCAGATGATGAACACATTGCTGTGCATCAGGACCTGGCCGTATTTCAGGATGCCGGTGAGAGCAGTCACGGAGATAGAGAGCTGAACAAAGCCCGTGATGAACCAGGCCACCCAGTGCACGGCGTTATTCAGACCCATCATCTTCATCACCTGGGGGGGGGGGGGGCACAACAGGACAAGGCAGTGATAGAAATGAATGACCAGGGAAGATGCAGAACAGAGAACCAACGGTGTCACAGAATTAGCCTCATGTATCAAAACCGTCTATGTGGGAAATAGCATTGCTGCTCCAGGTAACCAAAGAAAATTCACGCTCAAAAGGCGACCAATGTGATCGATTGCACATGCCCTTTAGTTATTAAAGGAAAAAAGAGAATCCTAACTCCAGTCAGAAATCAGATCCCTGGAAGTACTAAAGCTTAAAGGGGGTTTCCAACCTCCCTACCACCTCCCACTGTGCTAAAACAGAAAAATGAGAAGGAAAACCCTTTCAAGACAGAATTGTCACTGACATGAGGACAAAGAGTCCTGCTGGGGGTCAGACATCACCCGATTGCCTTATTAATCAGATTCCATTAAAAAAAGCATTTCATTTACAGAGGTTTTCTCAGACTTTTAAAATCCTCCCTACCATGTCCCACTGTGCTCAAATCCAAAATAACTGACCCCATACTTACCTCTCCCATCACCAACATTCCAGAGCTGCAGTGTTCCCTCTGGTCCCTAACTGATGAGGTCACGTTCCTGGATCACATGATGCGGCAGCCAATCGCTGGCCTCAGCGGTCACATGATGCGGCAGCCAATCGCTGGCCTCAGCGGTCACATGATGCGGCAGCCAATCGCTGGCCTCAGCGGTCACATGATGCGGCAGCCAATCGCTGGCCTCAGCGGTCACATGATGCGGCAGCCAACGCTGGCCTCAGCGTCCACATGATGCGGCAGCCAATCGCTGGCCTCAAGCGTCCACATATGCGGCAGCCAATCGCTGGCCTCAGCGGTCACATGATGCGGCAGCCAATCGCTGCCTCAGCGGTCACATGATGCGGCAGCCAATCGCTGACCTCAGTGGTCACACGACGACGCCGCGGCAGCCAATCGCTGACCTCAGTGGTCACACGACGACGCAGCGGCAGCCAATCGCTGACCTCAGTGGTCACATGATGCTGCAGCCAATCGCTGAGCTCAGCGGTCACATGATGCGGCAGCCAATCGCTGACCTCAGCGGTCACATGATGCGGCAGCCAATCGCTGACCTCAGCGATCACATGATGCCGCAGCCAATCACTGACCTCTGCGGTCACATGACGCTGCAGCCAATCACTGACCTCTGCGGTCACATGATGCCGCAGCCAATCACTGACCTCTGCGGTCACATGATGCCGCAGCCAATCACTGACCTCTGTGGTCACGTGATGCTGCAGTCAGAGATTGGACACAGCATCATGTGATCCATGAATGTGATGTCGTCAGTGAGGAAACTGGAGCTCTGGAACAGTGTTGATGGGAGAGGGAAGTGTGGGGTCATTTTCTATCTCCAGGGAGCTTAGTGAAAGTCTTGGAAAATCCCTTTAAAGGGTCTCTCTCGCTGTGTTTTTTTTTTTTTTGTTTTGAATGAAAGTATACTCAATGTAACAAACCAAAAAAACTCCTGCTCCCCGCGTCCTTCCAGCACCGACACTCTCCCGACGGTCTTCCCTAATTGTTCTCCACTTCCTCTCCCATCGGTCAGATCGTCACCGCTAAAGAAACAGATCAGCTGTAGCGGTCAGGTGCCATGCTCAGACATCACCACCGGGGGCCGCTCACTTCTAATCAATGATGTCAGGCGATGGCAAGTGACTGCTACAGACACCGATTGGGTGACAATCCGACCACCGACATCCAGAAGTAAACGGAAGAATTTTAGGGGGATTACTGGGGGCGTCGGTGCTGGAATGAAGTGCAAAGGTGAATATTTTGTGACATCAGCTAGGACACTGATAGCGATTTGGATTCAAAAGAAATCAAAAGGGAAAATGGGAGATAAAATATTTTGCATGTGAATTGTTTTTTGGTTTTTTTTTTATTCTTGCTATGGGTAATGAGACCACAGTTTCTATTTTTTTTATTCATTATGTCCCAAAATGTATTACAAATCGTACTTTGTGAGCCTTTAACTAAAGTTTTTTTTATGATCTCAGCAGGGGCGCCATAAAGGCGATATTAGCAGTCCTCCTGCAAGGGGCCTTGGCAGGCTGGGGCCACACCACAAAGGGCAAAACAATTGCATTTGATATATTAAAAACAATTGTAACGTTTTGTTTAAAACCCCATTCCAGAATCCAATGGTATTTTACAATCAGTTTTTGTTTTTTAGCGCATATTTTTGGGCTTTGGCCGGGGCATTGACATTGAACAGTAGACTTTCCATCAGAAGAATGTGCCTGTTCCACTTTTTTTTTTTTGCAAAGCTGGTTTTAAAATCCACCTCTTGAAAAAAACCCGGGCCGTGTACACCGCGGTTGGATTTTATATAGAGGTCTATGGGGATGGTTTACAGCTTTTTTAGACTTTTTTCCAAACCGAATCAACAAAAAAAACCGTCTAAATCATCCGGGGGACGTCCCTTGTTGTACAAAAAAAAAAGAAAAAAAACAAAGTTTTTAACTCTGTTTGTGATTTTTGGCAGAGATTTAAGATTTGTTTTATCAATCGTTTTTTGTCAGACAGTGTAGAGATAGCTACACAGAACAGGTAGCGCTATATCTATCTATGAACCCCACACTTTTAAAAAATATTTAAAAATTAAATTTTTAATAATAAATATTTATTAAAAAAAAATATATAAAAAATTAATATATACTCACCACAAACCAAAATGCACACACAAATAACAAACTTAAAATATATATATAAAATATAATATATATATATATACCACAACACACCACACACACCCATATACATACACATTAATTATATATAAAAACCACACAACAAAAAAACCCTAAAAAAAAAACACCACAAAAATTTTCACTTTACACACACATATGACTATTCTGTGTAGATCTATCTCTACACCGTCTGAGAAAAAAACAAATCCTAAATCCACGCCACAATCCGTTCAGAGAGCTTTCCGGGCGGTTTTCGTCCCATCCCAGTAAATTTTCCGCCGTT
This sequence comes from Phyllomedusa bahiana, assembly GCA_025379985.1. Taxonomy (NCBI): domain Eukaryota; kingdom Metazoa; phylum Chordata; class Amphibia; order Anura; family Hylidae; genus Phyllomedusa; species Phyllomedusa bahiana. The sequence continues at coordinate 60,810 of JAODAL010000965.1, forward strand.
TTGCGAGTGAAAACCAGTGGATTATTGAACTTGTTCTAAGTTTTTTGAAAAACTGCGGTTTTGAAATCCGAACTCAGAAAATCCAAGCCGTGTAGACTACAAATTTTTGGTTTTTCTATTGGGGTCTATAGTGGTTTTTGGCTCGGTCTATACACATTGGACAATAAAAACCATGAAAAACCCAAATCCTAAAAAAATTCATAAAACGGGAATTTTTTGTTCAAGCCTGCAAAACTGCTGGAAAAAAAGCAGCATTTTCCCGTTTTTTTGCGCAGTTTTTTTTGTAGGGAAAAGCACAACATTAATTTTTGGTGTGATTTTTGCAAAAAAAAGAAAAAAAAAGACCCCCAAAAAAAACCGGCACTTACATGATCCCCAAAGTAAATTTTCTGCCCTGCTTGGATTTTTTGGGAAATGTTTTCCCAAAAAACAACCAGCACAAAAAAAGTTCTGTGGAGAACAGAATATTTTTTTTAAATATTTAAATCTTTTTAAATGTTTTTTTTTAAAAAAAAAACTGTCATTTTTGTGTGAATTGGGGACTTAGCCTTACAGTCGTTTTTAACGAATTTGAAAAAAAAAAAAATCTGTTTAAAAAACCGACTGTAGATGCTTACCGTGTAGACGGGTGCATAGAATCTTTCTAAAAAAAGGGGACCACTGATATGGTGCAGGATAGGGACTGGTAATGGGTAGGAGGCCCAAAGGAATCAATCAGCTTATGGGGCCCTGAAATGACCAATGTCAGTCCTGATCTTGAAGGACACATTTAACACTTCCGTTACCTCTTTCAGACGATGCTCCTTCTCGGCTACAATGTGCTGGATGGTCATGGCCACGGAGTAGACCCAGGAGATCACCATGCACAGCGGCATCATGTGCTCAATGACAAACAGGAAGCTGGAGTTGCAATATTTATTACAATTAAATTATTTTCCAAAATTATAAAAAAAAATTATAAGTTTAATAACACTATAATAATATGTATTGGATTGAGGCGCGTACTCGTCACGTGTGTAACACGGATATGGAAAGATCTGCACGTAGTTCCCAGGCTCCACTACATCATGGCCCACAATGGTATTGATTATGGCTCGCTCCATCATATCTGGAATGAGAATTGGTGCAATTCGTTATAGCTGACTTTTTTTTGTTGTATAATGAGAAGTTTTTAGGCTTGGTTCACCTCTGCGTCGGAGCCTTTGTCGCAAAAGGTGAAAAAGGGACATAAAAGGATCCGTTTCACAACAGACACCCGTGGTGCCCAACGGACCCTATTGATTACAATGGATCCGTCAAGTTTCTGCCGTGGTGTCTGTCGTTCAGACGGAAAAAATAATGCAGATTGCTGTACTATTTTTTTTCGTCATTCCCGACAGAACAGGAGACAGTGGTTCCGAATGAGACCTCCATATGTGAACCAGGCCTTAGGGCGACATGTCCGAAAAGTGGCGTATCCATGCCAGTTTTAGGCGCAATAAATCAGTGTAAAGTGCGCCTGAAAGTCCGATACTTTCTAAAAACTGGCGTCAGGTGTACCTTGCATTGAAAACTTAATGCGCCTAAAAAGGCGCATCGCATCAAAAAAGGTGCATTGCACAACTCACGACGCATAGCATATCATTGGTAGTATGTGTAATGCGTCTATCGAGGCGTATTGCTCGACGGAGGCGCATAACATATGTAATGCGCCTCAATAGGCGCATTGTGCGACGGGGGCGCACAGTGCACCATATTTAGGCGCATTACAAAGTGTCGTGCCTGGCGTTAAATGCACCTAGTTTTGTGGTACGACGGTTTATTTACAACAAGAATAAAGGGCCTCAAAAGTGGTTTTGGCGCAAAATAGACCAAAAAACTGCCGTTGGCGTGTTGGGACATGTCGCCCTTAGTCTTTATAATATACCACAGAAAATTGTTTATAGCAAAGTTGAGCCAGCCCAAAATTTCAAAGGCACAGAAGGCAAATCAAAGTTTTGAAACGCGTCAGTTTGATGTATGTTTTTATCTTTGCGGCTTCAGTTTTGAAAAGAATTTTGATGACTCAATAAAGAATTTAATATTTTTTGCTGCCTTCTGCGCCTTTGAAATTTTTGGGTTTCCCCAAAACTTTGCTAAAAAACAATTTTTCCGTGGCTATTTGGACATTCCGGGGGCTTGCTTGAACCGTGCCCGATTCTACAGGCGAGCTGAAACATTTGTTTGCTTCGTTGTATACGTTTCTTTATAATATACTTCGTGTTTCAATTCATCAATAATTTCAAGATCTCTGCTTGCTATCAGTGAAGAGAAACATTTGTTTACCGGGACTGAAAACCTGTCCTGATCTTGTTCAACAAAAGTGCGTTAGGACGGGTCTAAACTACGTAGTTAAAATACTTCTGAAATCCGATGGTATTTTAACTTCCCTTTTTTGCCGTTTTTGCACAACCCAACCGCTTTGGGTTTTTTGGACCGTTGGGGGCCCCAGTACATTGGGGCTATGGGAATCCGGTGGAAGAGAGAACGTTTTATCTTCAGCCGGACGGACGGCAGTTTAGAGAACTCACAATAGTAAATCCGTGGCAAGCATTTTTCCCCATTACAGATCACAGATACCATGATTTATGATGAGAGAAAAATGCACCAAGAAGAAAAAAAAAAAAAACGTGCTGCTTTTTTGTGCTTTTTAGAAAGCAATGTTTCCTATTGCAAATCACGTGGGTTTTTATTTTTTAGGAGCATTTTTCCCATCCCAAATCATGGATGTCATGATTTGTGATGAGATAAATGCACCAAAAAAGGTAAAAAATGGATGCCCTAATACATACATTTTTTGCAAAAAAAAAAAAAATGCTACAAAAACTGCATGAAAAAATGCATAAAGCAAAAACTCAGTTTTTTTAAGTTGTTTTTTATTTTAAATTTTAAATTAAAGAAAACCGTCTAGGGCAGGGGGTTTAAACTGCGGCCCGCCCCTGTTGGGAAAATCAACTTTCCCTCATGCCCACGTTTTAGAGATAAAATGCATGAGGGAGTTGTATTTCCAACACTGGGGCCGCAGTTTTTACACCTTGGCTAGGTCAAAGGGATGGTTTTACACGCTTTTTTTGCCGCCTATTTCAGCCACATTTCGCTGAAAATGGCTTTATTCCGGCAAAAAGCCGGCGCAATTACGGAATTTTAAAACTCTCATAGAGGACAGTTCATCTTTGACACAACGGGGAAAGAATTTACATGTCAATTGTTAGCATGCATTCAGTGTGCAGCTTCCGGGTGCCCCCGTGCCTTTTGGAATAACGTGCGAACATCAACATGCTTTCTAAAACAAACACCACCCGAGCGTTATTGCGGCGCGTGAATACAATACGCGCCCCAATACGCTGTGAACATGACCCTAAAACTCACTTCTTTTGCCCATGGCAACCAATTCACTCGCTCCCTTTATTATTTCATATAGTGCTCCGTAAAAAGAAGGGGTGCTCTGATTGGTTGCCATGGTCCAAATGAGTTTTGAGGACCTAGTACAGTTTATGTACATGTGCCCTAATTGGTGCAGAATGCCTCACAGTGTCAGAAGTCGTCATATTAACAGCATTATGGGCCCCCTTGGCATAAAGCAATGCAGATGGCCCTGCCCAAAAACCATGGCTCACAACAGAGGCCATATCTCCTTACCCAACCCCAAAGCACGCCCATTCATCACATACAAGCCAACTCTCCCCGTTTTTGGCGGGGGGTCCCTCTCTATTGGGGGTCCCTCCTCCCCCTCCCCTGGGGAGTAGGCCATTCCTCCCGCCGCCAGCAAGGCGGCGTGGGCTCTTTCAATGGCCTCTGTCGCCGGATAGCGCTAGTGCTCTACTCATGGCGCCGCCCGGGCCTCTCCTACAGCGGGTGAAGCGGCGCGCGCCCTGCTCAACCCGCCTGCGGAGTCTCGCTGTTCAGGGAGAGGCAGGAGGGAAATTCGCTCCCGCTCTCTGCGGGCCCCTGTAGGAAGTCCGGCGACCGGTGGTGTGTATGTGTGCGCCGCACATACAGTCACGGCGCAGGTGAAGTGGACGCCGTACTGCAGGGGAGTGACGCAAGTCGGCTGCTCTCACTTCCCCATTGTCGCCGTAGAGAGATCGTCCGGAGCGGCCGTGTGTCTGCACGGAGGCCTGGTGAGGTAAGTGGATTTGTATTATTTTATTTTTATTAGCTATAGGGGGGGGCTCTGCTGTGTGCAAACAATGGGGCATCTTCCTGTGCCACAGAGGGGGCACTACCTGGCAACATAGGGGGCACAACCAGGCAACAGAGGGGACATCTAACCTGGCAAAAATGGGGCACTACTGTGCAACAAAGAGGGAAGCATCTACCTGAGCAACAGAGGGAGCCATCTACCTGGCAACAGAGGGGCACTAGCTGCAACAGAGGGGGCACTAGCTGGCAACAATGGGGCACTAGCTGGGCAAACAGAGGGGGCACTACCTGGCAACAATGGGTCCACTTAGCTGTCAACAGATTGTGGGGGCCCACACAGCTGGCAAACAATTGGTGGCCACTAGCTGCAAACAATGGGGCCACAGCTGGCAAACAATGGGGGCACCTACCTGGCAAACAATGTGGGGCACCTACCTGGTGCAAACAATGGGTGCCACTAGCTGGCAACAATGGGGTCCACTAAGCTGGCAAGAACAATTGGGAGTACCACTATGGCTGGCAAACAATGGGGGCACCTACCTGTCAAACAATGGGGCACCTACCTGCGCAAACATGGGGGAGGCACCAACCTGGCAAACAAAGGGGGCACCTACCCTGTCTAAGAGGGTAGGCCCTACCTGGCTACAAGAGGGGCATCTACTTGCTACAAGGGGCATCAACCTGCTTATGGGGGTTCTAGACCTTGCTCATCAAGGGCACACCTGTGCTCTTCCTTCCAAAGCTGTTATGCAGTTAAGGTGAGTGGAGGTGTTGGCTTTTTGAAGGTGGCGTGGCATACCGAAAGAATTGGGCGTGTCCATGCAAATTTTTGCCGCAGCGCGCTACGCGCGCCGCCGTCTAAAATCTCCTGCTTTTTCATTTTCAAGAGTTGGCAACTATGCCATAAAACCACAACACTTTGGCCTATTGTCGGACCCCCTTCGATACTTGTAGGCCATCTGCAGCCTAAAAGACTAACTAGCAGGGCAGGGAGCTGATGGCTTCCTGCTCCCAGCCATGTTCTTAACTGTTTTTCACATCCAAAGAATAGAAAAACAGACTAAAGAAGCAGGCGCCTGACCCAGGACTCCGTTCACAACCTAGGCCCCCTATGTTTGTGGGGCCCCTGGGCAACTGCCTAGTGTGCCCAATGGAAAAGATGGGCCTCCAAAGTGTATAAGGCTCAAGTGCTGCAGCAGCGATATGGCCGCACCTGCATAGACAATGGCCAACTGGGGGGGGTGTAAATTGGTTTCAATAACAGCACAAATTTCCAGGTAAACACCAGCAAAACCGCACGGCCAATAACATTGATTTTTAACAGCCTTGTGATTTTGTGAGTAAAATTAATGTTTTTGCAGGCATTTAGCAAACAACATAAAATCCACCGTGGCAGCGCCCTGCTGCGGTTTTGCAATCATAGCGGCTCCGCTGTGTGGCCTTGTCCATACAGTATTGGACAAGAAAAGGACTTGAAGCTGAAGTCAATCAGCAAACAAAGAAGTGGAGAATAATGAGGAATTGAAACAAAAGGCTGCGCATTATCATGTGAATACTCAGTGAGACGACACCGCAGTGACCTTGTATCCACACAAAGCCGTAAAGGAAGTAGAAGCGGCCTCCGGTGTTGGGACCCGGCCTCCAGTAGGCGCGGCGGATTTCATTCGTTTTTTCAGTAAAACTAGAGTTTTGTCTGATCTTGTACATGACGTGCGGGGGGAGGGAGCCATCCGGTTTGGTTTGGAAGATGACACCTATGAAAGAGAAATGGAAATTTAACAGGTATACTCTACTTCTGAACATAGACTTGGAGAACTTGGGAGGATGTGGGGGCAAAAAAAAAAAAAAAAACCCACCCGGGATCACCCCCAGACCGCCTGGGCACACCCCCAAAATGGGGGTTATACAAGCCCCACCGCTTCACAGGCTGCAAGAAATCCTTTGGAAGGCTGTATGCGGTGCTGTACTAACCCCCAGCAAACTAAGATAGGGTATAAGCCACTATCTTTCTGCCTTGAGAGCAAATCACAAGTGAGGACCCTTCTACACTGTGCTAGCCACTGAGCCACCGTGCTGTACTGTGCTAACCATTGAGTCACCGTGCTGTGCTAACCACTAAGCGACTGTTCTGCCTTGTGCTAATCACTGAGTGACCCTTCTACACTGTGCTAGCCACTGAGCCACCGTGCTGTACTGTGCTAACCACTGAGCCACCGTGCTGCATTGTGCTAACCACTGAGCCACCGTGCTGCATTGTGCTAACCACTGCGTCATCGTGCTGCACTGTGCTAACCACTGAGCTGCACTGTGCTAACCACTGCTCCACCGTGCTGCACTCTACTAACCACTGAGCCACCGTGCTGCACTGTGCTAAACACTGAGCCACCGTGCTGAACAGTGCTAACCACTGAGCCACCGTGCTGAACCGTGCTAACCACTGAGCACTGTACTATCCACTAACTACTGAGTGGTCGGGCTGTACTGTGCTAGCCACTGAACGACTGTGCTGCCCTGTGCTAGCTACAAAGCGACTGTGCTGCCTTGTGCCAATCACTGATTGACCCTGGTACACTGTGCTAACCAATGAGCCACCGTGCTGCACTGTGCTAACCACTGAGCCATCATACTGCACTGTGCTCACCACTGAGCCACCGTGCTGCACTGTGCTAACCACTGAGTTACCGTGTTGCACTTTGCAGACCACTGAGTGACCGTTCTGCCTATGTTTAGCTTGAAAAGCCCCTTTTCTCCAATGAGAAAGCCTGCAGCCCCCACAGACATCAGGGTGCGATTGTAATTGCTAAGACACCACAAATAGGAAAGAAAGAAGACACAGCGGGAGCAAACTTAGAGTAGACAATGGGATATTACTGGATCCGTCACACAGACTTACTTGCAAACACTGTGACGTTGTCCTGGTAGGCCTGGTTGAGGGTGTAGTTCACTATGCTGTCCTCATTGGGGAACCCCTTAAAGATGTCTACACTGACCTATTTATGAAAAGGAACAAGCGAATCATTCTATAACCTGCAGAAAGTGCAAATAAAAGGACTCCGCACTGCGACCTCAATCCCACCTTGGACATGAAACGCGTCCAGCCGCACGCCGCGTTGTCGATGGTGTCCAGCTGTTGCAGCAGAGTGCTGACATTGAGCGCGGTGAAGTTGGAGCTGAGGACCCGGCGGAGGAGTTCGCCGTCTGAGCCGTTCTGGAACTCTGGAAGTTTCTGAAGATAGCTGGTCACCTGCGAGAAATGAAATCAGACGGCGCGAGAGTCAAAATGACAGGAGACAAGAGACGGGGGCGCCTGAGGTGCTGCCAAAACGTGTTGGCGACAGATGCTGAGAACATCCAACCAGACTCCGAGGGCACGGAGCGCTCGCACCTGCCCGTCAGAGCCGCTCGTGTCACCGCCATCATTAGCGCCGAGGCGGGTCCCACGTGTCCTGTATATCACTCACCTGCTGCAGCCGCTGAATCCGCTGCTGCAGCATCCCGTCCTCCAGCAAGCTGCGGATCTCTGCCGAGATATTCATCCACATCCTGGCGTATTGCGTCACGTTCCCCACAAACGCAAAGGTCTCATTGGCCTGGAAGGAACAGGAGTCACAGGAGAATTAGATTTATTTGATTTTTTTAAAATTTAGAAAGCAATGACTTCCGGGGGCGGGCGTTCGACACGGCCGCATCTTATGGCTGCTCCTGCCAGACTCTTACAAAAGTGGAGTTATCCAAGTCATCCCGCTTCCCTGAACCATCTGAAGCGGATTCTGAGGCTTCTAAAAAATTGCTGAACGCAGGAGCAGGAGAATTTTCATCCCCGAAGTCCAGAAGCAGTAACGACTGCTAAACCCGCAGCGGCCGTAGGCCTCCCCCTAGACTGCGGCGCAAGCAAGGTGCCCGACCCGAGGAGATGCGGAGTGGACGACGCGATCCGCGGTGGTGAGAAGCATCCGACCTTGCCACAAGTAGTCCCCGAAGCTCAGGCGATGGAGAGGCAGCCCAGAACTGAATAAGAGGAAAAGCCCGCGAAATTTCCCGCCGCGAGCAGTCAGCGGGCGCCATCTTGGTGTCCAGCTGTTGCAGCAGAGTGCTGACATTGAGCGCGGTGAAGTTGGAGCTGAGGACCCGGCGGAGGAACACCACCGAGACACCTAGAGAGCAGAGTTGGCGGATGTCTCCGGGGACCAGCGCTTGCTACGCAACCTAATCTGGGAGCCGAGAAACACCTTAACCCCTTAAGCCGAACGCCTGAAAAGTACTTTATGACCAGAACATTTTTTTACTTTTTGCCTCCTTGCGTTTCAACAGCTGTAACTTTTTTTTTATTTTTTCAATGACGCCGTTGTCTGAGGCCTCGTTTTATTCGGGACAAGTTGTGTACTATTATGGGGGAATAGTTTAAGTTCACTTATAAATAATTGCAGTATTTTTTTTATTTTTATTTTTTAAAAATTTGTTTTTAATTTTTTTCTTTTTTTACCCCATTCACATTTCACACTTAAAGGGACTGTCATAGGGTGTGCCCCCCCTAGCTGCGGGAACAGGGCCCCACCCGGGAGTGGGGCAGACTGCTGTATCCAGCGCTGGGGGACCCGATTCCACTGTAAGTGCAGGGGTTGTAGAGGGATGCCCTAAACTATTCAAGAGGAAGCCGGTTTTCCACCCCACAGTAGCGGCGCCACTGACAGTTATGCACAGAGTGTGATTGACCGTAAGTTAAAAGGAAAAAACAAAAGAAGTTGGGATTTGTCAGGTTGATGTAGGGCCGGGGACTACCTCCGATTGGGCCGCGTTTGAAAAAAGTACTCTATAAGAACCTTTTTCTTTTTGACTCTTCTGGTTAAAAAAGCGGATTTTTTATTTTTTCAATGACCCGAATTATGAGCATCTTTTACAGAATAAGGGGCAACAGTTGCCTTATAAATAGCAGTTTTTTACTATTTGTTATTTTTTAAAATTTGGTTTTAATTTTTCTTTTGTTTACCCCTTCACTTTAATTTAACCTGTTAGATTAATTCTATGTTATTACGGTCGTGTGGATACCTAATATGTGTAGGTTTTTTTTGTATGTGTAATTTATGCACAATTATTTTTTTATTAAATATTTATTTTTATTTTATTTATTTATTTATTTTACACTTTTTATGGTTTTTTTAAACTTTTTTTCAATCCCCTGAAGTGAGAACTGTTTTACATTTATTTTTTTACTCACTTAGTAATGTATTAGCATATATGAATATGCTAATACATTCTAATCTGTGTCGGTCTGACACAGGCAGTGATTAGGACAGCACACAGTGTGTCCTGGTCACTGGCTGGATACACAGACAGCTCTGGGGCTACTCTAGGTCCCCAGGGCTGACTGTGCAGCTGTTCCCCGAGCTCTGTCGGGTCACCGGGTGTTCCGATCACCCGATAGAGCAGGGGAACCCTTTGATTGCGCTGCGGTAACGCACCGCCGCAATCAAAGGGTTAAAGCACCGGGATGCGGAGGTTTCCTCCACTCCCGGGTGCTCGCAGGACATGCTCTGGGATCGGGGCTGTGTACCGTCCGGGCGCCGGGCGTGCCAAACCCCGAAGTCTACAGCGACAACAAAAGACGTCGCTGCAGACGAACGACCTGAAATGCCCGCCGTCAAAAGAGCAGGCTGACCCGACGACTGGCAAGGGCTGACGCACCATTGCTCCCGCTCTCTGCAAGACTACAGACGGCGAAGCCGCACAGACAAGCCGGAGCTGAGGCAGAGCGGGCTAAGCTGCACTCGATCCTCGGGACATAGCTGTGGACGCAGTGTGTCGTATCGGGGGAGAGTGACAACCAGTTGACCCGGGAACCCCTAATACCCTTCGCCGTTGCGAGCCTGTCGCTTCCCTTGGGCGCTTAAGCTGCAGGCGAGACGTAATCTCAACAAAACACGCAAACCCCTGCTCCCGCCACCTATAAGGGCGCCGTGTCACCCCACGCCATTAAGGGGGACTCGCAGACTTTACGGCCCAGTCACGAGTAGTGACCCTTCTCCATCGCACCGCGCATTTTGGGAGTCTATCAAATTGACACTGTGCTCTAAACCGTGATAGGGGAGGAGGCAAGGGAAATTTTTGCTTGCAAGTCACCTGGTTCTGTGTCTTTGCAACGGGTGACTGGGTGGAGAGATCACTGGAGCTGTGTCATAGAGCATAGGATCATCTAATCCCTCTGAGTTATTTCCGCACTACTCATGAACAACAAGCCAGTTACAATATTCATCTAGCGTGTGTCCACTATACATTGGAGAACAAAAGGTTTCACTGCTGTTTGGATATATACACACGGTAGAAAGTCTGGGTACAAGGAACTGCTTTTCACTTTATCTGCTGCCCGGTGATACCTGAATAGTGACAACATGGGAACTCACATAAGGCATGACCTTCAGGGTAGTAACGCTCTCCTACGTTCTGTCGGGAGGGCCTTGCTCCCGACCTGTCTTCAAAGGTGATGAGTCTTCAGACCTACAGCCAGTAAGATTAAGGATCAAAAGGTTCTGTTTGTTAGAATTTTGAGGAGTGATGTATTATATAACAGGGCTACTCAAAATCTAGGACATTTGTAATAACAAATTGCAAATGCTTGTTTTTTAAAGTCTTTAAATTAAAAACCCCAACATTTGGAGACAACCCCTTTTAAAAGGAGGATCGCAACTTTACGGCCCAGACGATAGTGCCCCTTCCCCATCGAAACGCAATTTTTGGGATTATCAAATTGACACTGTCCCCACTTTAAAGGGGGGACAAAAAAAGCAAGCCCGGGGAAATTTTTCCCTGTGCCACGTCACTGGTCTTGTTTTAAAACGTCCAAAAGGGGGGATTGGGGGTGGACCCCTGGAAGGTCCAAGGGGACAAGATCCCCCCATTCATCCACTGAGGATGCATAGAAGAAAGCCAGCTACAATATTCGATACTAGCGTGTGCCACTCATAATTGGGGGTCTTCTGTTTGGAATATACACCGGAGAAAGTCTGGGTACAAGGAACTGCTTTTCACTTTATCTGCTGCCCGGGTGAACCAATTAGTGACAACGGGAACTCAATAAAGGATCGCCTATAAAGGGGGTTTAAAACGCTCTCTACGTGCATAGTTCCTAAATACGGTTGTGTTTTATGTACTGTTTAAAGGGGTTTTGCCACAAAGTAAAATTGACGTGGGAAGTTTGTAAATTAAATAATAAACTTTTTCACCATTCATCATTATTATGAAAAATTCTGCACCATTTTTATAGTTTAGCTGCTCCTTTAGTGATCCATTGTTTACAGCTCGTGTCCAGGGGATACGACCAGGGCTAAGAGCTCCTCAGTCCTGGTCACACATGCTCAGACATCACCTCTCCTCTCAGGCAGCTACTGAGTGTTTAAACCCCGGGTGCTGTCATTCAACTTCCGTCCTCTGTGCTCCTTAGTAATTAGTCAAACAGTGCAAATAAAAAAATAAAATAAAAAACCTTCAATCAGGTGTGTGCATTGATTAAGAGAAAAAATATCCACAGGTTTGGTTCCTGCAGGAATTTGAACCTAGGACCCTTGTGTCTGGAGGTAAAATCTTTACATCTGAGCTACTCACAACTTTATATATAAACAGACCTTTCTTTGGCTAAAGAGAGGAAAGGCCTGGTGATGTCATCCTGCTGGGTCACATGATATGTAATTCAAACAAATCACACACGCCCCCTTCTGAGCACACAGAGCTGAAGAGCTGGGTGCAGGAGGTCTGAAATGAGATCGTGGCAAAACCCCTTTAAATACTGCAAAGTTATTGCAACCACTCCCACTAGAGGTCGCTGTAGTACTGCTAACGTAGAAAGAAAATTGCGAAACTAAAACCTTCTGATGTATATTCTAAATGACTGATAGTCAGACTGTAAGATGTGATATAATTTAAAGGGGTCGTCTCACTACATTGATTTGTCCTGTTTTCTTGGTTTCATTTTGAATTCAGGGGCATGTTTACTGGCTTCCACTAGGCTGCAGTAGAAGCCAGGTCTGTAGCTATAGCAACCAGTGCTGGCAGCCTATCAGGAGAGATCAAACAGGTCTGTAGCTATAGTGACCGAGAAGCAGATGCAGCCCATACAAGAGGGGATATCTAGGAATAGGTAGGACACTGCTAATGGACATATATTACAAAGTGACTTGTTTTTGCAAGATATTTAACATAAAAAGCAGCGATTCCTGTAGTGAGACGACCCCTTTAAGGTTCAATGACTTGCATGTAACCTGTCTTTTCACTGTAGCCGTTACTCACATAACGTGGTAATTAACAGAAAAACTTACAGGAGCTCTTTTGGTCCATAGTGTTTATCCCCTAAGAATAGCTCTGCGCGCGTCAGATCACCCATATAACTACCACTAGGCAGACGCGACCTCACGTGGCGCCGTAGCTGGGGCTCGGTCCGTTCCCTAGGGGAGTATGGACAAATTCCTTAACAAAAATACGCCAAATAGAGTCACCAGATCTGCAGCGCAATCGCAAACACAGCATAACACCGCACCTTGTAGCGGAACTCCACAGAGACCGCGAAAGGCTCCGCCAGGAAACCCAACGCAACTCGCCATGGCGTCAACCCCTCCGGTGCACCACCCACAACACACAAACCAGGACATAGGGGACGCCCCATCCCAAGCGCTAACACTGGCACAAGAGATCAGTAATTTAATCCTTCCAGTACTAGACAGAAGGATTGACCTTATCCAAGCCTCCGTAAATGCAGCCCTCGCCCAGATAACAGCCAACTCCCAAAAAATAGCAGACTTGGAGTCGAGAGCGGTGGCCATTGAGGAAGAGGTTACAAGGGTTGGGGACACAAATAACCGGACAGCGATTGAAGCACTGCAAACAAAACAAGAAGACTTGGAAAACAGGGGAAGGCGTAATAATTTAAGATTTGTGGGAATACCAGAGGTAGTTCCTCCTGACCAGCTAGCTTTATATTTAGTTAAAGACCTGGCGCGGGCCCTAGATCTGGAGCTCCCCCAAGACCCCCCTCCTTATTGAACGAGTACACCGTTTGGGACCACGTAGGGAGCAAGGAGGAAGGCCTAGATCTACCATAGCACGCTTCCATAACTGGTCCATTAAGGAAAGGGATTGCTCCGACCGGGCCCTCCCCCCCCACCCCCCCCCCCCCCCCCCCCCCCCCCCCCCCCCCCCCCCCCCATCATTCTAATTCTGACAAAAAAATTCCAACTCTCGGCCCCCCCCCCTTAGGTCAGTTAGGCCAGGGTGCTTGCTGGGACACCATGGTCTGCTATACTTTGGAATATCCTTCAAGTACTGCGCCCGCTTCGGTGATCCAGGATGAGTAGTGCAATCACTATTCGAAAAGGGGATAGTCCGCCCCCACTGTTAACCCCTTCAGGACCCGGGTTTTTTTTTTTTGTGACACGTTAGTTTTTCCCTCCTTGCCTTCTGAAAGCCATAACTTTTTTATTTTTCCACCTACATAGACACATGAGGGCTTTTATTTTGCGGGACAAGATGTACTTTCTAATGGTGTTATTCACTATACTATAGAATATACTGGGAAACCACAAAAAAATTCCAAATGGGACAAATTGTGAAAAAAAACAAAAACTTATTTTCGCCATGTTTCTGGGTGATTTGCTTTTACGGCGTTCAATCTTCGGTAAATATAATGTGTTATCTGTATTCTACAGGTTGTTACGCATCCGGCAATACCAAACATGTAGGGTTTCCGTTATGTTTTGGTACCGTAAAAAAATTCCAAACATTTTCTATTTTTGACATTTGCGCCGCGGCGCCAGTTTGTGCAACCAATAACTTTTTTGTACTAACACCTACGGACGTCAGTGAGGGGGCATTTTTTGCGGGCTAAAGTGTACTTTTTATCGCTAGTAGTTTGGAATGCATGCAACTTTTTTCATAATTTTTATTCCATTTTTTGAGTGACGTAAAATGACCAAAAAACGCAATTTTGGCGTTTGGAATTTTTTTTCTACTACAGTGTTCAGCGTACGGGATAAATGAGGTTATATTTTTATAGATCTGACTTTTTGGGACGTGGCGATACCAAATATGTGTAACTTTTTTATTATTTTAATGATTTTATTTGTAAAATGGGGAAAGGGGGGTGATTTGAACTTTTAATACTTTTTTTGTGCTTTAAAACTTTTTATTTTTTTTACTGTAACATTTAGTCCCCCTATGGTGCTTGACCACTAGGGGGCGCGATTGTTAATACAACCTAATGCATTGCATAGGCATGCATTAGGGTGTACAAAGATGGCGGTTTCCCCACTTCCTGTCTGCGGACGGAAGTGGGGCAAACCGGCCAGGGTAAGTGACGGGAGCCTTCACAAGGCTCCCCACCACCATGCCCGGTCGTCGGATCGGTGACGATGACCGTACCGATCGGTGCGGGGCACCGATCGGCGTTCATTCAGACGCCGCGGCCATCTTCGCCGCGGTGTCTGATGGGTAAAACAGCACCAGTGGGCGGAGCCACCCGCCGGCGCTGTTCCTGCCGGGTGTTAGCGGCGATTTGTCGCTAACACCCGGCGGCTGTACGGTGGGGGGGTCGCGGAGCAATCCCCCTGCAAAGCCCCTTAGCGGCCCTGGGACGTAATCAAACACCCAGGGTCGTGAAGGGGTTAAATATAGTCTCATGGAACACAGCTGGACTTAATATACCAGAAAAGCGTAGGAAGGTACTATCACAACTCAAGAAGCTGAAGGCTGACATTATCTGTCTCCAGGAGACACATTGGAAAAAAAGATAACTATGTCCCGCTCCGAGCGTCCTTGGTTGGATCCTCCCATAGTGGCAACCTATAGGACCAAATCAAGGGGTGTGGCTGTGTAGTTTAGGAAAGGTCTAGTGCAGCAGGTGGTAGACCAACATGCAGGTGAGGAGGGACGTTTCGTTTAGGTGAGGGTACAAATAGATCAGAAGACATATACTATATTTAATTTGTATGCTCCGAATCAATCAAATGACTGCTTCTACGCGGAGGTGGTTGGGTTTCTTCTCCAGAGGGACCACACAAATTTAATACTGATAGGTGACTACAATCTAGCGCCAAATCCTACTTGGGATAGATCTAGCCCCTCCCAGTCAGGAGATGTTACTCATCCATCTATATTGATGTTAATGGACACATTGGACGTCTTTGATCATTGGCGGGCTATCAACCCAAGGGACAAGACGTTCACGTGTTATTCCGCGGTGCACGACTTCTTCTCCCGAATTGATTTGGCTATGATTTCAAATTTCCTATGCTCCGAGGTGGCAAAATCAGACATCCACCCAATCGCCATCTCGGACCATGCGCCCATAACTCTAATGCTTAGCAGGCCTGTTATCTCCCCCGGAACATGGGCATGGAGATTCCCAGGTTATCTCTACGACTTGGAGGATTGTCGGGAGTTTCTACGCGTACATTATTTGAAAAATAATAGCATCCATGACACTAATACCCCTTTAACATACCTCCCAACTTTTAGAGACTGCAAAGAGGGACACATCAGGCCACGCCTCTAACCACACCCAAATACATGACATCACACCAAGGCACACCTCTAACCACGCCCATACATATACATGTCAACTTTTTAGATAGTCAAAAAAAGGACACATTTTCAGGATTGCACTGTACCCAATAATGAAATATTAAGTAAGTTGTTATGTAATATACAGCTAGGTAGCAATCAAATACTTTTTAAAGCAAGACAGATTTGCGTCAAAGAAATGACTATTTCTTAAATGAAAAAGAGGGACATTTAAAGAGCTAAGAGGGACAAGAGTCAAAAATAGGGACTGTCCCTCCAAAATAGGGACACTTGGGAGGTATGCCTTTAATGTGGCTCGCGGCGAAGGCTGTACTCAGGGGTAACATCATTAGTTATGTCAGTGCAAAATGTAAGGAATCGAACGACAAATTCAAAATTCTCCATGTGAGACTTAGAGCGGCCTAAGACGCACACGCGACCACTCCCACCCCACAAACAAAGGATCAGCAACGGGATGCCAGAGAACTGCTTGAAACCTTTTTACAAGGGCAGGCAAAGTGGCATGTCAGGGCAGTCCAGAATAGGTTTTATAGATGGGGCGGAAGACAGGGAGCATTACTAGCTAGAATGACTAAGACATGGAAACCCTAACGCCCTATAGCGTCAATAAAATGTCCTGAATCAGGCCGTCTGCTTACGAATCCAGAAGCCATAGAGCAAGCATTTATAAATTGCTATGAGACGCTGTATAGAGCGAGCCCCTATAACGAAGCCGAGGCCTCCGCCTTTTTAGACAGCGTACGTCTGCCGGGTATAACAGAGGAAAACCGCCTAGACCGGGAAATATCTGAAGAAGAGGAGGTGCGCACTGCCATAGCTACCACAGCCAATGGGAAGGGCACCAGGGCCGGGTGACTTTTCGGCTGAGTTCTACAAGATCCTTAAATATGAAACTGCCCCGTATCTGACTAAATTATTTAATGATATATTCCTTCACTCACAAGAGGTGGAGTCCTTTTTTGACTCTAGGACTACTTTGATTGTGAAGCCAAAATAGGGACCCCACACTATTAGGGCGCATCCCCACTGCACAGGTTTGCCGGCCGGTATTTATCCTGTTTTGCGCCTGTCCCCACGGCCGCGGGAGGGGGGGCGGCTTTTCTCCGCGGTGAGCGGAGAAGAGCCCTCCCCCTCCCCTCCCATTGAGAAGCACAGATTCCGTCCGAAAACCGGACGGAAGATTGTGCTTCTACAATGTTTGGCCGCCGGACCGCCGGCGGCAACACCGTCCGACGGACAACCCGGGACTGCTGCACGGGTTTTCCATAGAGCCCCATTGTGCTCATTTTCGGCCGGTTTTTCAGGCGGTCTGAAAAACCGCAAACCGGCTGTAAAACCAGCTGAAAACCCGTGCCGTGGGGACATGCCCTAAACGTCATACAGGCCAATTTCTCTACTCAATCATTAGCTAAATTTATTGCTAACCGCTTCCAGAAATTTTTGCCAGACATCTCCCACCCGAATCAAACAGGATTCATCACAGGACGACATTCTGCCCGGAATGTCAGGGTGGCGTCCGGGGCGATAATGGCGGCTCGGGAAGCAACACACCCGACATCCATGCTCCTGAGTCTTGACGCTGAGAAAGCGTTCGACAAAGTATCGTGGCCGTTCCTGGGCGCCGCCCTGGCACGTCGGAGCTTTGGGCCCACATTTTTCCTAGATCACCTGCATCTAAATTGTTCCACTACATTATTACTGAATGGCCAATTATCTCAGACCATTGATTTATTTAGGGGAGTAAGGCAGGGATGCCCCCTGTCACCCATTTTATTTGACCTCTCTATGGACCCATTTCTATACTATATATCCCAAGACCAAACGTTTCAAGGTATTGTTAAAGATGGCATAGAGATAAAACTGACTGCTTACGCAGATGATAGCGAACCCGGAACAAACCCTAACCCATGTACTGGCAGCAATAAGGACTAAGGGGCGACTCTCCGGTTACGAGATTAATGTGGATAAGAGTGAGGGTCTCTTTTTGAAAGGACCAGCGAAACCTTTATGGGCCACAACGCATGAGATACAATGGTGCGCCTCCTCTTTACGATATTTAGGTGTTTTACTTACTAGGGACCCTACCAGGGTTGTAGCTGTAGGGGGTGCAGAGGTAGCAGTCGCTACCGGGCCCTGCAGCCTGAGGGGGCCCAAAAACTCTCCTGCCACATAGGAAGACACTAGTATTATAAATAACACATGGTAGCTGAAGGGCCCAATTTCACTTTCTGCATTGGGGCCCAGGAGCTTCAAGTTACGCCTCTGGACCCTACACAAATATATCGGGCTAATCTCGATAAATATATTGCGGCCGCAGACCGCACTTTAAAATCTTGGGCTGGACTACCCCTGAACTTTATGGGGAGAGCCAACCTAATTAAGATGATAGAATTCCCTAGGTTGCTGTACCTGTTTCAGATGCTGCCAATATATATCAGTCCCAAAGATGAAAAAATCATAAATGCTACGTATCGCACCTATATCTGGGGTGGAAAACTGGGCACGGGCCAAAATGTAGCCTCGCTCCCAAAGTAATGATGCTTCCTAGGCGGCATTGGGCAGGTATATGACGGATTGGATTCAGGGCACTGAAGTATTTACAAGCAGCTCTCTAGACAGACTCTTCTTGCCTAACATATCACTGGTAAACTTTTTACACATCCCATTTGAGCGGATCCCTGCGGATCTTCGCACAAACGTTCTGTTGATGCCAGCTTGGAATAAAATAAGGCGCCAAAAACAAATGTCTCCTAACTACTCTATCCACCTCTCTCTGGCCCTCAACCCCGGATTCCAGGACGGAATGCCACAAAGGCCTCGTTCATACGGCTTATTTCAGAACGGATTTGCCGCCATATTTCCGAAATCCTTTCCAACCTGAAATAAGTTGCAGGCCATTTAAATATTGGTTTTAATGGTAAATACGTGTCATCGTTCAGACAACATGTATTTCCGTGCCATATTGCCGCCGCGGATTTGCAGCCACCAAACGGCCGGAAAAACACTGTGCATGTCAATTATTGGGCCAGATTTCGCAATGGAGTTACCCCCTCTTATGAATGGGGATGGTAAATCCGTCGCAAAATACGTGCCACACTTAGTGACACTTATTTCAAACTAATTTCAGACTGATTTCGGAACGGATTTACGATCATAAATACGGCGGCAAATCCGTTCCGAAATAAGCCATGTGAATGAGGCCAAACAGTGTTCATTAGATTGTATCAGGAAGGGCTTCGGTTTGTAGAACAATGGATAAACCGTTCAACACACCAACCGTACCCATTTAGCGAGCTGCAGCAGATATATCCATCTATGTCTATTCCCTTTTCTTAACTACCTGCAGGCTAGCAGCTATTGCATGTCTATACTGCGACACCTAAAAGAGACGGACTGGGACCCGGGGTTCGAACAAACCATCTGTACACCTGTCACCAGACGCTCACACCTGTCCTCCATCTACGGATATATTTTGGATGATGTAGACTATGTCTCTAACCCTTCACAGCTTGCGAAATGGGAACAAAAAAACCCGGCACTAACCCCAAGACATATTTTAGACGCGATGCGACGTACACATAAATACCTACCCTCGACACGTTATACGGAAGTGGACATAAAAGTAGCGCATAATGTGTATCCGACGCCTGTTAAGGGGTTTAAAATGGGAAAATACACCAGCAACAGTTGCTTTAAGTGCGGTTCCTCCGGAGCGGATCTCTACCATTGCCTCTGGGGCTGTCCCTAGTAACAGAGATACTGGGAAACTATTATCCGTTGCATAAGGAATGCATCGTAGTGAATTTTGAGGGTACGGCTGCGTGGGCACTCTTTGGATGCGGGGAACCGGAGGTTTCTAATTACACGCGAACGGAGTCTCATTTGCTACACGCATTAGCCGCGGCAGCCAGAAAGGCCATACTACAGGTATGGCTCCAGCCAACTAGTCCAACCTTTAACTCCTTAACGACCACCCGCCGACTTTAGACGTCGCTGCAGACATCGGAGTTCCCAGAGCATCCCCTGTGAGCAACGGAGGAAACCTCCGCAACCTGGTGCTTTAACCCTTTAATTGCCGCGGTGCCCCTGCTCTGTCAGGTGATCGGAACACCCGGAGACCCGACAGAGCCCGGGGCACGGCTGCACAGTCAGCTCTGGGGACCTAGAGTGGCCCCAGAGCTGTCTTTGTATGAAGCCAGTGACCAGGCCACGCTGTGTGCTGTCCTGATCACTGCCTGTGTTAGACTGACACAGATTAGAATGTATTAGCATATATGAATATGCTAATTCATTACCAAGTGTAAAACAAAATTTTAAAAAAAAATGTTAAACAGTTCTCCCTTCATGGGAGTAAAAAAAAAAAACAAGTGTAAAAAAAATAAATAAAATAAAAATAAATATTTAATAAAAAATAATTGTGCATAAATATCACACACACACAACACACACACACACCTACAACACACACACACACACACACGAAAACCTACACATATTTGGTATCCACATGACCGTAATAACCTGTAGAATTAATCTAACAAGTTATTAAGTGTGAATGTGAATGGTGTAAAAAAAAAAAAAAAAAAAATTAAACAAATAAAAAAAAAATTATGCAATTATTTATAAGTGAACTTAAACTATTCCCCCCTAAAGTACAACTTGTCTTGAATAAAACGAGGCCTCATCCAACTGCGTCATTGAAAAAAAATAAGAAAGTTACAACTATTGAAATGCAAGGAGGCAAAAACTAAAAAAAATGTTCTGGTCATTAACTACTTTTCAGACGTTCAGCTTAAAGGGGTTGTCTCACTACAAGGATTGCTTTTTATGTTAAAGATCTTGCAAAATTAAGTCACTTTGCAATATATGTCCATTAACAGTGTCCTACCTATTCCTAGATATCCCCTCTTGTATGGGCTGCATCAACTCCTCAGGACGCTATAGCTACAGATCTGTTTCATCTCCTTATAGGCTGCCAGTACTGGTTGCTATAGTTACAGACCTGGCTTCTACTGCAGCCTAGTGGAAGCCAGTAAACACGCCCCTGAATTCAAAATGAAACCAAGAAAACAGGACTGGGGTAAGATGAATCAATGTAGTGAGACAACCCCTTTAAGGGGTTAAACAATTTTTTGAAAAATGTCTGTTTCTGCTACAGATGGATTGGATAGAAGCAGCACAGCATAAAGAAAGGAAGGTGGAACAATTCTTTCAGCTTTGGGGTACAATCATAGCACATTTCCCGCCTCGAGCGAGGCGAACTTTACGCAC
This sequence comes from Phyllomedusa bahiana, assembly GCA_025379985.1. Classification (NCBI taxonomy): domain Eukaryota; kingdom Metazoa; phylum Chordata; class Amphibia; order Anura; family Hylidae; genus Phyllomedusa; species Phyllomedusa bahiana. The sequence goes on from JAODAL010000965.1 coordinate 81,804, forward strand.
ATGTTTTGGAATGATATCTTAGTATCTGAAACAACAAAGTGCAGGGAGAGGGCCACTGGCCGAAAGTGTAAGGGATGAGGATAGGAGAGGGTCGTCGATGACTGAATTACTTCCAACAAATTTAGCGTCAATGATTGCGGACGAATAGTCGTCTATAGGGTTGGGCGTGTCTAATCCACCATGAGACTGTCGGGTTCTAAGGGGGGGAGGTCCGGACAAGAGCAATGGAGGGATGGAGAGGAGGGGTGGAACCTGGCTACTAGGTCCTCTAACTTGGTTAGGTTTATGGAAAAGTCTTTATGATAAGGGTGTAGAGTACTTAGATGCTCTGTTATCTGTTTTGTTTAAGTTAGGCAGTGTTCACACGGCTTATTCAGGCCGTAATTTCGAGGCCGGATTTCGCCCACAATTACGGCTTGAATAAGGGCCGGGGGAGCTGCTCGCCGGCCCCATAGACATTGCATTATTTACAGCGCGTACGCTCCGTAAATAATTGACATGTCACTTATCTCCCCCTGCGGCGGATTCGCTGAGCGGGGAGGAGAGCTGTATATACCTGCCTTACTCTATGAGAACTGTGGATTACCGTAGTTACTGGGACGGATTGGAGCCGTACTGCAGCGCAAATACGGCGCGCACTACGGCTCCAATCAGCGCCCAAATAAGCCGTGTGAACGAGGCCTTAAAGTTTATGGTAGAAAACTGGAAAATGGAAAAGAGACTGCAATGGAGATTCATATTATTAGCTCTTGAATGAACACATATAATTGCTTGGAAATGTAACTGTTAACTACCATATGGTATTATGCATGACTGTATTGCTTTGACATCATTTTATGTATATGAATCTGCTGTTAAGTGTATTTCTTATATGCAGTTTTGAATAAAAATAAGTTAAAAAATTTTTTTTTAGAAAGCAATAGACACATCTGGCCTTATGTATGAAAATCTAGCAGTAAGACTGTCTGTGTTGCCCATCGCGACCAACCAGAGCCAATAGTGACCAACCCGATGCCATAGGGACCAGAGCTCATAGCAACCAGAGCCCATAGCAACCAAACAGATCCCATAGGGACCAGAGCTCATAGCAACCAGAGACCATAGCAACCAAACAGATCCCATAGGGACCAGAGCTCATAGCAACCAGAGCCCATAGCGACCAGAGACCATAGCGACCAGAGACCATAGACACCAACCAGAGCCAATAGTGACCAATCAGAGCTCATAGGGACCAGAGCCCATAGCAACCATACAGATCCCATAGGGACCAGAGCTCATAGCAACCAGAGCCCATAGCAACCAAACAGAGACCATAGCGACCAATCAGAGCCCATAGCGACCAGAGCTCATAGCAACCAGAGCGTATAGCGACCAACCAGAGCCAATAGTGATAAATCAGAGCTCATAGGGACCAGAGCCCATAGTGACCAACCAGATCCCATAGCGACCAACCAGATCCCATAGGGACCAGAGCTCATAGCAACCCGAGCCCATCGCAACCAACCAGAGACCATAGCAACCAGAGCCCATAGTGACCACAGACCATAGCAACCAACCAGAGACCATAGCAACCAGAGCCCATAGTGACCAAAGACCATAGCGACCAGAGCCCATAGTGACCAAAGACCATAGCGACCAGAGCCCATAGCAACTAGTTAGAGTCCATAGACACCAATGAGAGCCCATAGCAACCAACTAGAGCTCATAGGCACCAGAGCCCATAGCAACCAGAGCATAGTGACCAGAGACCACAGCAACCAATCAGAGCCCATAGCAACCAGAGCATAGTGACCAGAGACCACAGCAACCAAACAGAGACTAAAGAAAACAGAGATCATAGCAACCAATCAGAGGTCATAACAACAAATCAGAGGTCATCTTTCATTTCATATAGTAGTCTTGGAAAATGAAAGCTGAGCTCTGTTTGGTTGCTGTGGGCTGTGATTGGTTGCTATAAGCGGCAATTGGTTAATATCACCTCTGTTTATTTGCTATGGGTGCCGATTGGTTGCTATGGGCAACAGAGACCATCGCACTGCTAGACAGTTTTCATACACAAGACCCATCGCCCCTACTACTGATAACTATGAGGGGTGTGCTGCAACTTTTCCTCCCGTTGTGTGACAATCTGTACAAATAAACAGGGTCAGCACCAGGACACAGGTTTTGGGGGCCCTCAGCTCTTATATTTGTCACAGGTCGAAGGAGGCCTAAACACAACATAGACACAGGAAATGGGCTCCACTGGGGCCCGGGTGGGGTGCTGCATGGCATGAATGGGGCAGTACATGGTATTACTTCTATGAGTTTTATATAGCCCAGTTTATACATTTATTTGGCACGGTTAGGCGATACTAATCAGGGAACCATGTGGCACTATTCATTTGTCTATGTTCCTATATGTACAGGTTTTTTCTGGTCTCTGTATAGTAGCATTTGTGAATTTATCTGGGTGTTATGTGTCATCGTCTGAGCACTGCATGGCACTATTTTATGTGGGCACTGCAGGGCCATATTGGGGTGTCTGGGGCGGCCTCAGTGGTGTCCATTCATAAGGGCACCCCCACCACCGGTGGTGTCCATTCGTAAGGGCACCCCCACCACCGGTGGTGTCCATTCGTAAGGGCACCCCCCACCACCGGTGGTGTCCATTCGTAAGGGCACCCCCACCACCGGTGGTGTCCATTCATAGCGGGCCCCACCACCGGTGGGGTCCTTTCGTAGCGGGCCCCACCACCGGTGGTGTCCATTCATAGCGGGCCCCACCACCGGTGGTGTCCATTCATAGCGGGCCCCACCACCGGTGGTGTCCATTCATAGCGGGCCCCACCACCGGTGGTGTCCATTCATAGCGGGCCCCACCACCGGTGGTGTCTATTCATAGTGGGTCCCCCCACTGGTGGTCTCCATTTGCAAGGGCCCCCGCCGGTGGTGTCCAATCGCAAGGACCTCCCATCAATGGTGTCCATTCATAGCGCCCCCCCACACTGGTGGTGTCCATTCATAGAGGCCCATTCTACAGTGTCTGGACAAGACGGCCCATGTGACTTACACTTTGTCTCCTGCTTTCTTCTTCTTTGCCTTTCTCCCTTATAAAGGGGCCTGCCGGTGTTTTCCCCTTCTGATATGTGGGTCAGTCCGAGTCAGGGACACTGCATTAACTTCTCTACTTTTTTTCTATTCTAATCTTTGCGCTCTGCTCTTAAAGGGGTTTTGCCACAAGTGGGGAACATGTCCGCCACTGGCAGCGCCGGCTGGAGAGTTGGCCAAGCTTGTGCAGTCAGTCTCCATTCTGTTCTATGGGATTTCCGAGTACAGCCGGGCGGTGCATTCAGCTCTGCTTGGAACTTACATAGAGCAGAATGGAAAGTCGTGCGCAAGCGTGACCGACTCTCCAGTCTGCACAGAGGGTTTCGAGGGCCCGTTTCCGAGATAGGTGCGGGTCCCAGAGTTGGGACCCGCACCTATCAGACAGTGATTGCATATCCTAACGATATGCCATCATTGTCTATGGTGGCAAAACCCCTTTAAACCAAACATTTGAAGCGCACGGTGTTAGACCCCGATGTGGCTGCAGCCAGTAGGACCTTATAACATACTATAGGGTTCATACGGCAGGTTTTGGCCTTGTAGGGTGGACCCGCCACTCAGCCAAGGGCCCCAGGGTAACTCTGCTTCTTAAATAAGTCTAGAGCCAACCCCGTGAATCAGTCCTTTATCCATAAACCGATCCTGCAATAAATTCACGTATTAACGACAAAGTAACCCAGGACTAGGCTGAACCCCCCCACCTTGCGGATGACTTTGTCAACTTCTGTTCCCACAGGAGAGTAGAGGATTTTGGGGTTGCTGGTCATAAGGTGCACAAGAAGCCCCAGGTTCCTCTGCTCTTTGCTGGTGAAGCCCAGGGAGCTCATGTTCCCCTGTTTCAGGGCTTCTGGCTCAATGGTCCTGAAAGACACAAAAAGGAAACAGTGAATGGGTCAAGTTCGACTAGAATATGGAATATGAAAAATACTGAATTACTCATCATTGGCTGCCTTTGTTGCCCATATCAACCAATCAGAGCCCATAGCTATTTGACCTACGGGGCCCATGTTATAGAGCAGGGGGAGCTGAGGACACGCTATCTGATCTGTGGCCCCATGTTATAGAGCAGGAGGAGCTGAGGACATGCTATCTGATCTGTGGCCCCATGTTATAGAGCAGGAGGAGCTGAGGACACACTATCTGATCTGTGGCCCCATGTTATAGAGCAGGAGGAGCTGAGGACACGCTATCTGATCTGTGGCCCCATGTTATAGAGCAGGAGGAGCTGAGGACATGTTATCTGATCTGTGGCCCCATGTTATAGAGCAGGAGGAGCTGAGGACATGCTATCTGATCTGTGGGCCCCATGTTATAGAGCAGGAGGAGCTGAGGACATGCTATCTGATCTGTGTGCCCCATGTTATAGAGCAGGAGGAGCTGAGGACATGCTATCTGATCTGTGGCCCCATGTTATAGAGCAGGAGGAGCTGAGGACATGCTATCTGATCTGTGGCACCATGTTATAGAGCAGGAGGAGCTGAGGACATGCTATCTGATCTGTGGCTCCATGTTATAGAGCAGGAGGAGCTGAGGACATGCTACTATCTCGCCCCATTTTAAGAGCAGGGGGAGCGGGACAGGCTATCTGATCTGTGGCCCCAGTTATAGACGGGAGGAGCGGGGACATGCTATCTGATCTGCAGGCCAAAATGTTATAGAAGGGGGAGCAGGACATGCATCTGATCTTGGCTCCATTTAAAACAGGGGGAGCTGGGGACATGCACTGATCTGTGGCCCCAAGTTATAAGCAGGGGGACTGGGGCATCACGAGTGTGGCCCCAGGTTATAGAGCAAGGGGAGCTGAGGACATGCTATCGTCTGTGGCCCGGGAAAGAGCGGGGGGGGACTGAGAAAACATCTGCTCAGGCCAATTTTAGAGCAGGGGGACAGGACAGCTATCTATCTGGCCCCATTTTATAAAGCAGGAGGACTGAGGACATCTTCTGATCTGTGGCCCCTTTATAAGCAAGGACGAGGACAGCATCAAATCCCCCCTTTTTATAGAGCAGGAGAGCTGAGGACATGCCATCGGGGGGCCCCATGTTATAGAGCAGGAGGACTGAGGACAGCATCTGATCTGCGGGCCCCCATTTTAAGAGCAGGAGAGCTGAGGACATGCTTTTGATCTTGGGCCCCCATGTTAAAGAGCAGGAGACTGAGGACAGCTACTGATCTCCCCATTTTGGGAGCGGGAGGAGCTAAAAAAAGCAAAATTGTGTTATAAGAAAAGATTCAGTAGAAGTTGCAATTTATCATTTACATCCCTGCTTATTCTTGGGGTTTAAAGGGGTCCAGTTTGGGGGTCTCCCGGGGGGCCTTTTTAAAAAGGGTGCGGCGCCGCGGTCCGTCCCACGGGGGGGTGAAGCGGGGGCAGTTCCGCCACCCGCCCGATCTGCTGAGCAGGGAGGGGGCAGGGGGGAGCGTCCCTCCTCCCCCTGTAGTCCGGGGCCCGCTGTTTTTCCCGTACACACATGTCGCGCACAGAGGAAGTGACCGCGGGGCACCACTTCCCCTTTACACGCGAGGGGAAAGTCCAGGACGGGCCGCTCTCAGGGCCTGGTCGGTAAGTGGATTTTATTTTTTTATTTTTATTATTTTTTAAAAGGGGGGGCACTGTCTGCACAATGGGGGGTCAAAACCCGGCTACAATGGGGGGGGTCTACCTGGGTAACAATGGGGGCCAAACCCGGCACAATGGGGGGTTCTACCCAGCTACAATGGGGGAAATACATGGCAAAAGAGGGGGCAATACCTGGCTAACAATGGGGGGGGGGCCCCTGGCAACAATGGGGGGCACTAGCTGGCTTACAATGGGGGGCACTACCTCTACAATGGAGGCACTACCTGGCTACGCGCGCCGCCCACTAATATCTCCTGCTTTTTCATTTTCAAAAGTTGGCAACTATGCTTATCAGTGATTGACAGCGATCTCTGTATTTACACTCAGAGGGAAGGCTGTCAATCACTGATGAGTGTGCATACATAGATCGCTGTCAATCACTGATAAGATCACCGACTGGACTCCTTATCAGTGGTTGACAGCCTTACCTCTATAAAGAGTCCAGTGGGTGGTCTTATCAGTGATAGACAGCGATCTGTGTCTGCAGACTCATACAAGGAAGGCTGCCAATCACTGATAAAGAGTTCAGTGGGTGGTGTTCTTAGTGATGGACAGGGATCTCTGTATGCGCACTCATAAGTAAATGATAACCTTCCTTCTATGAGTGTGCCTACAGAGATCGCTGTCAATCACTGATAAGACCACCCACTGACTCTTTATAGAGGTAAGGCTGTCAACCACTGATAAGGAGTCCAGTAGGTGATCTTATCAGTGATTGACAGCTTTCTCTGTATGCACACTCATATAAGGAAAGCTGTCAATCACTGGTGAGTGTGCCTACAGAGATCGCTGTCAATCACTGATAAGACCACCCACTGTACTCCTTATCAGCGATTGACCGTCTTCCATGTATGAGTGTGCACACAAAGGGCCTCCTATATATATTATACTGTGGTGTGAGGATTCAGCGTGGAGTCCGCCTCAGGAATTGACTCATCAGTTCTTCTCTTAGGGCGACATGTCCGAAAAGTGGCGTATCTATGCCAGTTTTGGCGCATTAAATAAGTGTAAAGTGCGCCTGAAAGTCCGATACTTTCTAAAAATTGGCGTCAGGTATACCTTGCATAGACTAATTAATGCGCCTAAAATGGCACATCGTATCAAAAAAGGGCGCACTGCGTCGAAAAAGGGCGCACTGCGTCGAAAAAGGGCGCACTGCGTCGAAAAATGGCGCATTGCTCTACACTCGGCACATAACATATCATTGGTAGTATATGTTATGCGTCTATCGAGGCTCATTGCCCGATGGAGACACATAACATATGTAAGGCGCCTTAATAGGCGCATTTTGCGACGGGGGCGCACAGTGCACCATATTTAGACGCATTACAAAGTGTTGTTCCCGCCGTATAATGCGCCAAATTTTTTGGGGTATGGAAAAAGTCCATTTACAACAAGAATATGGCGTAAAAAGTGAGTTTTCTGCAAAATAGAACAAAAAACTGGCGTTGGCGTGTTGGGTCATGTCGCCCTTAGGCTAGGTTCACACGGTGTATTTGCAGGGAGTAATTACGCTCCGCAATTACGCCGTGTGGCCAGGGGATGGGCGGGAGCGGGGGGCCGTCATCTCGCCGGCCCATAGACATTCATCACCAGCGGCGCGTATACGCCGCTGGTAATTCACATGTCAATTATCTCCCCCCGCGGCGTATTCGCCGAGCAGGGAGAGGAGACGTAATCCATAGTTCTCTATGAGATCTGTGCATTACCGTAATGACTGGGACGTTTTCAGCCCATAATTTGCGCATTCCGGCGCGTAATTACCGGCTGAAATACGTCCAATTTTAAGCCGTGTGAACATGGCCTAAGTGTTTGTGCGCAGAACGATGCAAATTTTGCAAAGAAACCAATGAGATAAGTATTGCAGTCAGATTGGACCCGGATTCTAAGGAGGACTCCATGCTGAATCCGGGCCACATCAGCCTTGTGAACCCTCAGATAGTGCCAGTGAGAGCAGGTAGATGGCGGGGCTATACCCGCACATTATACCTGTATCTGCTTGGCACGCTCCGCAGTACACATGGAGTGATGACGTTACTGATGGAGCATGCCGCTGCCTACAATGTCATGCACCTATTACTTGGCACTGACCGGTTGATGCCACAGAGGATGGGCTGCAGGCCCGCCCAGAGCTGGACGAAGGCCGAAAACTGGCTGCGTGGGTTCTCCGCATCCGCCTCGCTCTCCTGGACTCTGCCCTCCTCTCCTTCTCCCGTGGAGTTGGCATTACCGGTAGTGTTGAAGTTCCAGTTGGTGGAGTTCACAGGCGCTGGGTTGGTCTTACTGGCACAGGCTCCTTTGGGTAACAACTTGGCCAGAGCAGAGAGGATATCCACGTCTTTTAGGATTTTCTCCACTTGTATCAGATCCTCCAGCAGCGAGCGCAGTCGGTGCTGCGTTTCGGTGCCGTTTACCTCATCTAGACGAAGCTGAAATAACAATTGGAAAACATTGGCGACTACAGCAATGAGACACGGTCATCAAGAATTACAGCTCCCGGTCTCCTACTGTCCTGCCTGGGTCAGTCTTCACTGAAGAGCTAACAATCTATTCATGAAACAGAAGGCTCAGGATGAGCAGAATTACAGAACCCCGCGCAATAAAGAGAGTGGAATAAACTTCATTATAATAATTATGGGGGGGAAAAACAAACAGAAAGATCTGACAATCTGTTCATGAAACAGAAGGCTCAGGATGAGCAGAATTACAGACAAAAAGAGAATAGCATAGAGGTTACTGCAATAATTATGGGGAAAATCCAGAAAAAGAGCTGTTAGAGCTCAAATTCTATTCATGAAACAGAAGGCTCAGGATGAGCAGAATTACAGACCCCCCCCACAATAAGAGTGTAATGAAGGTTACTGCAATAACTATGGGAAAAATCTGGAAAAAGATCTGAAAAGCTAACAGTCTATTCATGAAACAGAAAGCTCAGGATGAACAGAATTACAGATGCCGTTCATTGGGAGAGTGTAATAAACTTCATTATAATAATTATGGGGGGGAAAAAAACAGCAGAAAAAGATCCGACAATCTGTTCATGAAACAGAAGGCTCAGGATGAGCAGAATTACAGACAAAACGAGAATAGTATAAAGGTTACTGCAATAATTATGGGAAAAATCCATAGAGCTGAAGAGCTAAAATTCTGTTCATGTCACAGAAGGCTCAGGATGAGCAGAGTTACAGACCCCGCATATAAGGAGAGTGGAATAAACTTCATTATAATAATTATGGAAAAAAATCCAGAAAAAGATCTAAACAATCTATTCATGAAACAGAAGGTTCAGGATGAGCAGAATTACAGACAAAAAGAGAATAGTATAAAGGTTACTGCAATAATTATGGGGAAAAATCCAGAAAAAGAGCTGAAGAGCTAATATTTTATTCATGAAACAGAAGGCTCAGGATGAGCATAATTACAAACCCTGCACATAAGGAGAGTTACTGTAATAATTATGGGAAAAATCCAGAAAAAGATCCGAAGAGCTAATATTCTATTCTGAAACAAAGGCCAGGATAGCAGAAAAAAACCCTGACAAAAAGAGGGATAAAGTTACCGATTTTAATTTTTGGGGGAAAAAAAAAAAAAATCGTGGGGGAAAAAAGCCCCAGTGGTATTAATCTTTAAGTACGGGAAAGGCAGCCTCGTCTTTTTGCAGGTTCGGGGTCGTAGCTTTTTCACGAGAATTTGCTTAAAAGTGGTTTCTTATGAGCGCAGAGTCACTGCCTCTATACCGGGGGGTAATGGGGTCACTCACGCGGCTGACGGTATTGTGTTATCCATTGCTCCCCCAGTTTTTCCGGGCCCGCCCTTGGGAACGTCCTTACAGGGGCCGCTGCCCGCATACGATGTTTTATAGGAAGCAGAGGCGCTTGGCTCAGACACTCCCAGGAGCCCCCCGTCCGGCTCCCTTTACCGTCAGGGACTCCAGCTCTTTCGGAGTGAAGAGAACTTCCTGCATAGAAAGACAGACCCTCCTTAATATAGCCAAAAAATCCCCAAACCCCCTTTATAAATGTAAGGGCCGGGCCCGGGGGCGTTATACCTCCAGCTCCTTGACCATCGCCTGAGGCTCGTAGCTTTAAAGGGGTATTGGGGTGCCAGGCCCCAAAGGCCGGGAAAGGAGCCGGGAAAAGGGGAATCATGCCCGATTTTCAGAGGGGGCCGGAACCTTGGAATCACCCCACCTGGAAGGATTTCCATCTGCCCAGAATATTCCCCTAGAAAGACAAGAGCAGAGATACAGTCCACGATCTACACAGAGGAGGCATCACATCATGAGCAAAAAGCCTAAAAGAAAAGGGATGGGAATGTGGGAGCGCTGTGTTTTTCCCTTCTGTTCAGGGGGGGGTTTCCCGTACAGGGGGCGCTTGTTCTCCCCTTCTTTCTATGGGGGGTTCCCCCCTACAGGAGCGCTTGTTTCTCCATTTTTCTCTATGGGAGTTTCCCAGTACAGGGGAGCGCTGTGTTCCCTTTTTGTCTTGGGGGTTCCGTAAAGGGGGAGCCCCGTGTTTTCTCCTTCTGTCTATGGGAGTTCCCCGTCAGGGGGGCACCCTTTCTCTCCAAAATTTTTTCTATTTTGGAGTTCCCAGTACAGGGGGGGCGCTGTGTTCCTCCTTTTTTGTCTTTTGGGATTCCCCGTAAGGGGGGCGCGTGTTCTCCATTCTCTTTTTGGGGTTCCCGTACAGGGAGCCTGGTTCTCTCCATTCTGTCTATGGGGTTCCCCGTAGGGGAGCCCTGGTTTTCTCCATTTTGTTTTTATGGGAGTTCCCGTACAGGGGGAGCGCTGGTTTCATTTGCTAGGGAGTTCCCCGTACAGGGGAGCGTGTGTTCTCCTTCTGTTTTTGGGAGTTCCCCCGTACAGGGGAGCCTGTTTTCCCATCTTCAGGGGAGTTCCCGACAGGGGGCGGGGGTTTCTCCCTTTCTCCTCTAGGGGATTCCAGTACGGGGGAGGCTGTTTCTCCATTTTGTTCTATGGGAGTTCCCAGTACGGGGCGCTGTTTTCTCCTTCTGTTCTTGGGAGTTCCCGACAGGGGAGCCTTTGTTTCCTTGTTCTAGGGGAAATTCCCGAAGGGGGCCGTTTTCCTTTCTGTTTTGGGGATTTTCCCTACAGGGGAGGCTGTGTTTTCTTTCTGTTTTTGGGGAAAGTTCCCAGTACGGGGGAGCGCGGTGTTCTCCTTTTTTCTATGGATTTCCCCCAGTACAGGGAGCGCTGTGTTCTCCATTCTTTTTGGGGAATTCCCAGTACGGGGGAGGCTGTGTTCTCCATTTTCTAGGGGTTTTTCCCCAGTCAGAGGGGAGCGGGGGTTTCCCCATTCTTCTGGGGGATTTCCCCAGTACAGGGGCGCTGTGTTCTCCATTTTCTATGGGATTTCCCCAGTACAGGGGAGCGCTGTGTTCTCCATTCTGTTCTATGCTGTGTTTGGCTGTACTCAGAACTCCCATAGAAAAGAATGGAGAGTCCTGTGCAAGTCTGACTGGATCTCCATATTGAGAGGACTCCTTCGTGGAGGGGATGGTCAAGAAAGAAGGCCTTTTATTATTCTGGCTAAAACCCCAGACCCCTCCTTTGTCTTTGATAGTAAAACCTAAAAATACCAGTAGCGCGGGGTTGGAAAGCGGAGCGCCAAAGGGAGCAATGGACAAAAAAATTTTTTTAAAAAAAGGGAAACCTTCCCCCTCTCCCCTTTCCCCGAAGAAAAATATCCCAGCTCATGGCATCTTTCGCTTCACGGGGGGGGTATGCGAGAAGGCTCTATTGGGCCCCTTTGGGGGGGCTCTTAAAACAAAAATTCTGAACCTGTCGGCTTACCCCATGTTTCTTGTCTCTGGTTGGCTCCCTGCCCCCTGTCCTCCGACCCTCCAATCAACTTCGCTTCTACTCCCACCAGGAGCCGGCCTGAAATGGGCCCTCCGCGCCCTTTTCCTGCTCCTACCCTGCTATTAGGTGTCGGGTTGTCAGGAGACCCTTGGAGATAGACCAATGCAACTTTCATTTTAAGTATAATATCGTTGGTGCCGAGACCTCCCAGCTCTAGCTTTAGATTAAGTTTAGTTATTTAATTCAATATTCATGTAGAACATTTTGCCACTTTGTTCCGTGGAAGTGTTTTATCTGCTGCTCATGATGATTATTAGGTTATCCTCTTTCTCTTGCGATTCCCCAGGATGCCCAAGCAGCACAGAGTATTTCAGAAGATCTCGATGGGGGGTGCGGGGTACGTCATATGAGTACTGTGCTGATCATACACCGAAACTTACATAATTGATGGAGCCGTGTACCGCAGCAGCGCAAAGTATTTCAGAAGATTAGCATGCCAAACTTGATGGGACCAACACCAAATTTACTTAAACATATGTGGGATTTCATCTTCTGTTTATTGATGTGTGGATTGTATCTTTTATCTTATATTATGTCAAAACTTGAATAAAATTTGTTTAAAAAAAAAAAAAAAGAAAGAAGTAAGACTGGCCAATGCCAAGTAGAAGAGACAGATGCCCGAGCTAATCCGTGGCATCTCTAGCCCTGCATCACCACCTGTTGGGCTCCTCCACTCCTCCATTGCCACCCTTGGCCCCTGCCTCTTCCACTTGGCATTGGCCGTTGTTCCTTCTTTTTGCCCCCCCCCCCACATACTGTACATTTGCTTGATATTATAGCGGGGTTCCCAGTTGTGCCTTGAGTCGCGCTGGAGGAGACACTCACGTGGAGATTGAAGATTTGGCCTCCTGCTGACGTGGCTGCGTCCCATGGGCTCTTGGCTGACAAATCATCGGTCGATAAATGGGGCGAGCTAAAGAGCAGGCGGTAAACCTGGCGAGACAGAAGTAGTAGGTTGTTAGAGCGGCGTGTGACAGGAGTAATGCCATTGAAGACGGACCTGGCGCTCGTTTCAGGAAGAAAAACCTCCTATTGAGGCCGAAGATAGTGTTAAAAATTAAAGGCTTTATTTTAAAAATAAATAAATAAATAAATAAAAAAAAAAAAGAGTGTTAAAAATTTTCCCCCAAATAACCCCTAGTTTCCCGCCCCGGCCGGGCCCTTTTAAAAAAAAAAAAAAAGAAATGTGTGAATTTTGGAAAATGGGGGACAAAAAAAGAAAAAACGGGCCCCCCCCCCCCCCCCCCCCCCCCCCCCCCAAAAAAAAAAAAAAAAAAAAAAAAAAAAAAAAAAAAAAAAAAAAAAAAAAAAAAAAAAAAAAAAAAAAAAAAACAAAAAAGAGTGTTAACATATTCACACCAAATTACATATGAAAAGCGAGCGGGACCGCAGCTTCTTCAGAAAAAAAAGGTGGTAAATAGAGGCAGCAGGCCGTGAAATGGAAATGAGACATACAAAGTAAAAGCAGCAGCAGCACAGACTGAAGCATGGGCCTACAGCACTGATCATACACAAAGTTACATAGTGAAAGGAGAGGGGTTCAACAGCAGCACAGAGCATTTCAGAAGATATGGGCTGAGTAATAAATAGTAGACGCAGCAGCACAGACTGCAGCATGGGCCTACTGTACTGATCATACACAAAGTAAAGGCAGCAGCACAGACTGCAGCATGGGGCCTACTGTACTGACCATACACAAAGTTACATAGTGAAAGGAGAGGGGTACAACAGCAGCACAGAGTATTTCAGAAGATACAGGCTAAGGAATAAATACTAAACGCAGCAGCACAGACTGAAGCATGGGCCTACAGCACTGATCATACACAAAGTTACATAGTGAAAGGAGAGGGGTACAACAGCAGCACAGAGTATTTCAGAAGATACAGGCTAAGGAATAAATAGTAAAGGCAGCAGCACAGACTGAAGCATGGGCCTACAGCACTGATCATACACAAAGTTACATAGTGAAAGGAGAGGGGTACAACAGCAGCACAGAGTATTTCAGAAGATATGGGATGAGGAATAAATAGTAAAGGCAGCAGCACAGACTGAAGCATGGGCCTACAGCACTGATCATACACAAAGTTACATAGTGAAAGGAGAGGGGTTCAACAGCAGCACAGAGTATCTCAGGAGAGTATTGAGCTAATCTTCATAGAGGGAAGCAGCATAGACAACTTCATGCGAGTACTGTGCTGATCACACACTGAAAGTTACATAGAGGAAGGAGCAGGATGCCCAGGCAGCACAGAGTATTTCAGAAGATCTTGATGGGGGTGCGGGTTACAGACTGAAGAATAAAAAGTAGAAGCAGCAGCACAGACTACTGCATTTGAGAGTTATATAGTGGAAGATATAGGGTGCTCAAGCAGCACAGAGTATTTCAGAAGGGTAGTGTGCCAGTCTAGATTAGTGTAACGAGGGAGAGGGGGGGGGGGGGGCCCAACATATGTAGTGGAAGGAGCAACACAGGCTACGTCATATGAGTACTGTGCTGATCATACACCGAAACTTACATAATTGATGGAGCCGTGTACCACAGCAGCGCAAAGTATTTCAGAAGATTAGCATGCCAATCTTGATGAATGGGGGGTTACAGACTGAGGAATATGTAGCAAAAGCAGCAGCACAGGCTACTGTATAGGAGTACTGTATTTGATCACACAAAGAGTTACATTGTGAAAGGAGCAGTTTAACCTGGCAGCACAGAGTATTTCAGAAGATTTGTGAGCCAATCTTTATAGAGCGGGCATACATTGTAGAAACAGCAGCAGCACAATCTACTGCATAGGAGTCCTGTTGTGACCATACCCTGAAAGTTATGTAGGGGAATCAGCGTGGTGACCCAACAGCACAGAGTATTTCAGATTAGTGAGCTGCTCTTTCTAGAGCGGGCATGACATTGTAGAAGCAGCACAGTCTACTGCATAGGAGTCCTGTTCTGATCAGACGCTGAAGGTTACATATGGGAATCAGCAGGGTGCCCCAGCAGCACAGAGTATTTCAGGAGATTAGTGAGCTTATCTTTCTAGAGCATGCATACATTGTAGAAGCAGCAGCACAGTTCTACTCTGTTCTGATCAGATGCTGAGGAAATAGTAGGGTGTCCCAGCAGCACAGAGTATTTCAGGAGTGTGGATCTTGTTGAACGCATGAAACTTTAAGCAGGCGATGACGCTGGACGCTTACCTCTTGCAGATTTATACTGGAGCCGGCCAGTAAATCAACCACATTACTGGGCAAGGAGAGATTGGACTGGAGGAATTCCCGAAAGTCGGTCTTGTTCTTTACCACTGAATCCAAAGTAAATCCTGGAGGGAAGAAAGCAGAGAGGACATGGGGAGCGTGCGGAGGGGGTCTCATACTCCAGCAGCATTGTATTCCTATTTGTGGACACAGGACAGATTTGGGACTTTGCAGATGCAGCAGTGGAGGCTGCAGGTGCGGGGGTCACAGGTGGTGGCGGCGTACCTGACTGGCGGTGGAAGTGGTTCTCCAGGGAGCTGTGGTCACTGCTCAGAGACTCCAGGTGATTCTTCAGAGACTCCAGCTCCTCCTCCAGCCCCGGCCGCTCTGTGTCAAACAGGTTACTGTTCTCCGCCACCTCGGTCAGCCGGTCCAGGAGCTGGGTGACCCTGCAGGGGCAGAACATGGGGACCCGTCAGGCCGCGTTCACACGGCGCTTTTAAGTGTGGATCTTGCAGCAGTATTTGGAAGCCGCAACCCAGAAGAGGTGCAAACCTTACACCGACACCAAATGATCGGCCATATTGCAGGTTTAAAATTTAGCAGCGCAGCAGACAGTATCACACAGGATGGGATTAGATACACAGCTAGCAGACGTATCACACAGGTGGGATTAGATACACAGCTCAGCAGACGGTATCACCACAGGATAGGATTAGATACACAGCTCAGCAGACGGTATCACACAGGATAGGATTAGATACACGGCTCAGCAGACAGTATCACACAGGATAGGATTAGATACACAGCTCAGCAGACGGTATCACACAGGATGGGATTAGATACACAGCTCAGCAGACGGTATCACACAGGATAGGATTAGATACACAGCTCAGCAGACAGTATCACACAGGTTAGGATTAGATACACAGCTCAGCAGACAGTATCACAGGGTAGGATTAGATACACAACTCGGCAGACAGTATCACACAGGATAGGATTAGATTACACAGCTCAGCAGACAGTATCACACAGGAAAGGATTAGATACACAGCTCAGCAGACAGGGTAGGATTAGATACACAGCTCAGCAGACTGTATCACACAGGGTAGGATTAGATACACAGCTCAGCAGACAGGGTAGGATTAGATACACAGCTCAGCAGACTGTATCACACAGGGTAGGATTAGATACACAGCTCAGCAGATGGTATCACACAGAATAGGATTAGATACACAGCTCAGCAGACAGTATCACACACGATTGGCTTAGATACACAGATACAGTTGTGCTCAATAGTTTCCACACCCCGGCAGAATTTTTGCTTTCTTGGCCTTTTTTCAGAGAATATGAATGATAACACAAAAACTTTTTTTCCACTCATGGTTCATGGTCGGGTGAAGCCATTTATTGTAAAACTACTGTGTTTTCGCTTTTTAAATCATAATGACAACCCAAAACATCCAAATGACCCTGATCAAAAGTTCCCATCCCCTGGTGATTTTGGCCTGATAACATGCACAGAAGTAGACACAAATGGGTTTGATGGCGACTAAAGGGAATATCCTCACCTGTGACCTGTTTGCTTGTAATCAGTGTGTGTGTGCATAAAAGCTGAGCGAGTTTCTGGGAACCAGACAGACTCTTGCATCTTTCATGCAGCCACTGACGGTTCTGGATTGTGAGTCATGGGGAAAGCAAAAGATCTACGGGAACAGGTAGTTGAAAGGGACACAAAAAGATATCCAAGGAATCGATAATTTCAGTCAGCAGTGTGTGATTAACAAATGGAAAATCAGGGGCTCTGTAAAAACCAAACCACGGTCAGGGAGAACAACAAAAATTTCGGCCAGGAAAATTGTTGGGGATGCAAAGAAAAACCCACAAATAACATTCACTGAAATCCAGGACTCTCTGAAAACTCGCGGTGCGGCTGCTGCAAGATGCACAATAAGGAGGCAATGGATGAAAAATGGGCTGCATGGTCGCCAGAAGAAAGGCACAAAGTATCTCGCCTACCATACACCAAACAGCACAGGGACCAGCCTCAAAACTGCTGGAACAAGGTCATTGGGAGCGATGAGGCCAAAAACCGAACTTTTGGCCAAAACCATAAACATTCCATTTGGAGAGGTGTCAACAAGGCCTATGATAAAAGGAACACCATTCCTACTGTAGAGCATGGAGGGGGAGCGCTGATGTTTTGGGGATGTGTGAGCTACAACGCCGCAGGAAACTTGGTCAATGTCGAAGGAAAGATGAATGCAGCTCGTTATCAGCAAATACTGGAGGCCAATTTGCACTCATCAGCCTGGAAGCTGTGCATGGGACCTACTCGGATGTTCCCACATGACAACGATCCAAAACACAAGGCCAAGTCGACCTGTCACTGTCTACAGCAGAACAAAGGGAAGGTTCTGGAGGGGGCACCTCAGTCTCCTGATCTCAATATCATTGAGCCCCACTGGGGAGATCTCAAGCAAAGCACAGTTCATGCAAGACAGGTCAGGAATTTACAGGAACTGGAGGCCAAGAAGAACGGGCGGAGCCTCATCCACAACTACCACAAAAGACTTCAAGGTGTTCCTGATGTTAGAGGGCGCAACACATGGTATTAAGAACTGGGGGATGGGAACTTTTTATCAGAGTCATTTGGATGTTTTTGGGTTGTCATTATGATTTATAAAGAGAAATCAAAGTAGTTTGACAATAAATGTCTTCACCCGACCATGAACTGAAAAAAGGTTTTGTGTTATCATTCATATTACATGAAAAAAGGCAAAGAAAGCAAAAATTCTGCGGGGGTATGGAAACTATTGAGCACAACTGTATATCTGCTGAACCAGTGTATCCAAGTGTATTGTGTAATATTTATTCTACTATGATTCTGTATCTAAGCCAGGCATTCTCAAACTGCGGCCCTCCAGCTGTTAGAAAACTACAACTCCCATCATGCATTTATATAATCTATAAACGGGGGAAAGTTTGGGGTTGTAGTTTTCCAACAGCTGGAGGGCCGCAGTTTGAGAATGCCTGATCATGTGTGATACCATCTATAATATTGCACATCACTACATGTACGTAGTAAAGGTTTGAATTCAGTAAATATTACTGTAAAAGTAGAATTTTCTAAAAAAAAATTCTCAACATTCTAAAAATTTGGAAGCAATTCCAGAAAATCCAATTGTCCCGTCAGGGAGCGGCTACTCACGTGGAGTTGGTGTACTGCAGGAAGCCGTACTCATCTCTCTGGCCATCGGGACACAGAGACTGCATGACCGGCAGGATCCCGGCGGAGGTGAGAGGGGCCGCAGTGTAGAACGCTGGAGGGGACAGGACACAGGTGAGAGAGGAGAGCAGAGGAAGAGGCGGCAGCACAGACACAGCAGGGGCCACATCTGGAGGCGGCTAGTCAGATTAGAGGAGGACACACAATCCACTCAGAGGAACCCGAAAAGTAGCCACCAGCAGCAGAGGGGTTAATAGGTTAGTTGCCATCAGGGCAAATCTTCAAAAGGGCAGGAGGTAACAGAGTGGAGCGCTGCTATATACCGCCCACCCAGCAGAGGGAGTGCCGCTATATACCGCCCGCCCTGCAGAGGGAGCGCCGCTATATACCGCCCGCCCTGCAGAGGGAGCGCCGCCATATACCGCCGCCCTGCAGGGGAGCGCGCCATATACCGCCCGCCCAGCAGGGGAGCGCCCCCAATAACGCCCCCAGCCCGAGGAGCGCCGCCATATACCGCCCGCCCCGCAGAGGGAGCGCCGCCATATACCGCCCGCCCCGCAGAGGGAGCGCCGCCATATACCGCCCGCCCAGCAGAGGGAGCGCCGCCATATACCGCCCGCCCAGCAGAGGAGAGGCCGTAACGCAGCCCGACAAGAGGGGCCACATCTGGCCGCCGCAGAAGGGAGCGACGCCATATACGCCACCGAGAGGAACCCGCAAAGTAGCCACCGCAGCAGAGGGAGTAGGTTAGTTGCCACATCAGGGCCAAATCCCGCCAGAGAGGGGCGGCAGTAACAGAGTGGAGCCTGCATTATACCGCCCCCCAGCAGAGGGAGCGCCGCCATATTTCCGCCCGCCCGCAGAGGGAGCGCCGCTATATACCGCCCGCCCAGCAGAGGGAGCGCGCCATATACCGCCCGCCCGCAGAGGGAGCGCCGCCATATACCGCCGCCCCGCAGAGGGAGCGCGCATATACCGCCCGCCCCGCAGAGGGAGCGCCGCTATATACCGCCCGCCCAGCAGAGGGAGCGCCGCCATATACCGCCAGCACCGCAGAGGGAGCGCCGCCATATACCGCCCGCCCAGCAGAGGGCGCGCCGCCATATACCGCCCGCCCCGCAGAGGGAGCGACGCCATATACCGCCAGCCCAGCAGAGGGAGCGCCGCCATATACCGCCGCCCAGAGGGAGCGTCGCCATATACGCCGCCCAGCAGAGGCTGCGAGAGGGAGCGTCGCCATATACCGCCCGCCCCGCAGAGGGAGCGTCGCCATATACCGCCCGCCCCGCAGAGGGAGCGTCGCCATATACCGCCCGCCCCGCAGAGGGAGCGTCGCCATATACCGCCCGCCCCGCAGAGGGAGCGTCGCCATATACCGCCCGCCCAGCAGAGGGAGCGCGCCATATACGCCCGCCCAGCAGAGGGAGCGCCCTATATACCGCCCCCCCCGCAGAGGGAGCGCCGCCATATCCCGCCCGCCCCGCAGAGGGAGCGCCGCCACATTCCGCCCGCCCCGCAGATGGAGCGCCGCCATATACCGCCCGCCCCGCAGAGGGAGCGCCGCCATATACCACGCCCGCAAAGGGAGCGCCGCTATATACCGCCCGCCCCGCAGAGGGAGCGCCGCTATATACCGCCCGCCCAGCAGAGGGAGCGCGCTATATACCGCCCGCCCCACAGAGGGAGCGCCGCTATATACTACACGCCCAGCAAAGGGAGCGCCGCTATATACTACACGCCCAGCAGAGGGAGCGCCGCTATATACTGCCCGCCCAGCAGAGGGCGTGTTGCTCTATACTACCCGTCCAGCAGATGGAGCACTACTTTTACCCCACAGGGGCTCACAACCTATTTGCCACTAATAAGTGCTTATGCCAAGCCGGACTCCGGTCATGAAGGCGCCGCTGTGATATTCCACGTGTCGGGAGAAGCGAGTGGCTCCGACATCACACCTCCATGGCAGCCGTCACCTTTGTGTCTCTCCAGGGCTTCTGCATCAGAACTAATCGCTTGTTTTCCCAAACTGAATTTTTGGAGGCCGGGGACTGCGGCCACGGCTCATACGAGCTTATATCATAGGCTGGCGCGTTGGATAGTTGGCGCCAAATGAGGCGAAACGCGCGAGGGCGACCATGACACCGAGAACACAAAGGCCGCTAGAGCATGGAGGCGCGAGGCGGCGAATCAGAGGATCTGTAGGAAAAAAATCCCAAAATAAACCCAAACACTGGACAACTTACAGACTGCGGCATGCGATGTGGAGTCAGACAGTGATGGAGGGACGAAAAGAAAACAAATGCATGGAAAAGGGGAGAAAACAAAAGAAGTCAAATAAATAACATTCCGCAATGTAACGTTCAATGACAAATCAGGACAACACGACTGACTGTGGGACATGCAAGGGCGGCCCCCAATGGATGCAGGACACCGGCGTACGCCCCATGCTCGGCCCCCGGTAACCACTGAGCGTGCCCAACCATAGAGCCATAATGTGCTCTAGTATAGGACGGCGGCCATTACGGTAAAATCAGTGAGCTGCGGCATTATAATATCCTGTACATTATATTATCATTTTCACCATATGCTTGCACGAGGGCAGTGATGCAGGAATCTTCTCTCCCTGAAATGTGGAGGTCTGAACAGACACCAAGAGAGGCAGCATGTAGCGTAGGCTCCCACCTGACTGAGGTCGCCTTGCCGCGGTAGGTGGGCATTTACAGTTTTGATTTAAAATGCGCACTAAGAACCTCAAAATTGTCATATATTCGAAAGTATCAGAAATGGTTTTCCCAAAAATTCTTAAAGGGCTTGTCTCACGACATTGATTAATTTAACCTAGTCCCGTTTTTTTTTGGTTTCATTTGAATTAGGGGGGGGTTTAGGTTTTACGTTGTAGCTTAGAAAACCGGCTGGAGCCTTCAGGGGAGGATTGAACGGTCTGTAGTATAGCGACCCGGCTGGCAGCCTTTCAGGAAAGATTGAACAGTCTATAGTATAGGACCAGCGCTGGGGGAGCCCTTAGGAGAGATTGAACAGGTCTGTGCTATAGCAAACCCGTGCTGGGAGCCCATCAGGAGAGATTGAAACAGGTTGTAGCTAAGCGGACCAGAAAGGCAGCATCAGGGAGAATTGAAAGGGTTGTCTACGACTCATCAACTCAGTCTGTTCTGGTTTCACTTTGAATTCGAGGGTGTTATTTTACAGTCTGTAGCTATAGCAACCAGTGTTGGCAGCCTATCAGGAGAGATTGAACAGGTCTGTAGCTATAGCAACCAGCATTGGCAGCCTATCAGGAGAGCACACAGGTCTGTAGCTATAGCAACCAGTGCTGGCAGCCTATCAGTTGAGATTGAACAGGTCTGTAGCTATAGCAACCAGTGTTGGCAGCCTATCAGGATATATTGAACAGGTCTGTAGCTATAGCGACCATTGCTGGCAGCCTATCAGGAGAGACTGAACAAGTCTTTAGCCATAGCAACTAGCGCTGGAAGCCTATCAGGAGAGATTGAACAGGTACCCTGTTTCCCCGAAAATAAGACAGTGTCTTATATTAATTTTTGCTCCTAAAGACAAGCTAAGACTTATTTTTAGGGGATGTTTTCTTTTCTATGAAAAATAATTCACATTTATTGTTGAACTATATACTGTAGTGATTTCATCACAAACATCAGCATAAGCAGCCAATCTCTGAATTTCATAACTAAAAATGCAGTAGGTCTTATTTTCGGGGAAACGGGGTATGTAGCTGTAGCAACCAGCACTGGCAGCCTATCAGGAGAGATCGAACAGGTCTGTAGCTATAGCAACCAGCCTGCAGCCTATCAGGAGAGATTGAACAAGTCTGTAGCTATAGCAACCAGGGGTTTGGGGCGGGTATAGGAAATGGAGATGGGAAAACAAGTCTGTAGCTATAGCAGCCAGCGCTGGCAGCCTATCAGGACAGATCAAACAGGTATGTAGCTATAGCGACCAGTGCTGGCAACCTATCAGGAGAGATCAAACAGGTCTGTAGCTATAGCAACCAGTGCTGGCAGCCTATCAGGAGAGAATGAACAGGTCTGTAGCTATATCAACCAGCATTGGCAGCCTATCAGGAGAGAGAGAACAGGTCTGTAGCTTTGATTTCACTTTGAATTCAGGGGCGTGTTTATCGGCTTCTATACGCTGCAGTAGAAGCCAGGTCTGTAGCTATAGCAACCAGTGGTGGCAGCCTATCAGGAGAGAGCGAACAGGTCTGTAGCTATAGCAAGCAGTGCTGGCAGCCTATCAGGAGAGATCGGACAGGTCTGTAACTATAGCGACCTGAGGAGCTGATGCAGCCCATACAAGAGGGGATATCTAGGAATAGGTAGGACACTGGTAATGGACACACATTGCAAAGTGACTTGTTTTTGCAAGATCTTTAACATAAAAAGCAGCGATCCCTGTAGTGAGACGACCCCTTTAAGTCCTCTTTGACCAGTTTTTTTATAGTGCCTATAGAGTGCTGCTGATATCGTGTTGTGTTTGCACCCTAAATCTACACGGCCGTCCAAAATTCGCCATTTTGACACCTGCAGTACCGCGGTTTTGGCGCAGAAGCCGCTGTCGGCCCCTTACATTGAACGTAAGGCAAATCCGAGCAGAATCCAGCGGAATA
This sequence comes from Phyllomedusa bahiana, assembly GCA_025379985.1. Classification (NCBI taxonomy): domain Eukaryota; kingdom Metazoa; phylum Chordata; class Amphibia; order Anura; family Hylidae; genus Phyllomedusa; species Phyllomedusa bahiana. The sequence goes on from JAODAL010000965.1 coordinate 104,452, forward strand.
TACAACATGCTGCATATTCCGCTGAATTTAAAACCGGACGCTAAAAATCCCTGCCGCATAGACTACTTCATTGCTGTCATGCAAAAATTAGACAGTATAGCGATGCCGTGTAGACGCAGCCTCTAGAAAGTTGGTGGAATCATTTTTATTCCTTGGCTGACCCTGCTCGGCGGTCGGATAATCTCCATCAACACGAACAGGAATGTCGCTGCCGTCCCCCAGATTTCGGGGAGGGCCCGACCCAGTTACTGTGTAATGAAACGGCTTCAGTAACAGGAGACCAATGTAATAGTTTGCCGGTTTAATACACCTGACAGCGCCGCCGGCATGTTAACGATGCATTAATAGCTTACTAAATAGTATGACAGAGGCGCTGATCTTTATCCAGCATGGCCCATATCTGTGGATTAAAGGGATACTCCACCCTAAAGATATTAACCCTTGGCACAATTTACATAAAATTGCCCTTAAATGCCTTTACAAAGCCTCAATATTCATCACTATCAAGCATCTCCAAAATGGCAAAACACCACTACTACTTAGTGACACCTGTAAAATGGGCGGGGCCGTGACAACTTCCCTGCTTTTTTTTTCCTATCTCACTTTGAACAGTGTTTTTGGTTTGAACGATGGGTCCCAGATAATTGGAACAGCTATATAGGTAATTGCATAGGTAATTCAGGGATCCACATGGAAAGGGAGTTAAAGGGGTTGTCTCACTACGTTGATTCGTCCTGTTTTCTTGGTTTCACTTAGAAGTCAGTAAACACGCCCCTGAATTCAACTAGGCTGCAGTAGAAATCAGGTCTGTAGCTATAGCGACCAGTGCTGACAGCCTATCAGGAGAGATCAAACAGGTCTGTAGCTATAACAACCAGTGCTGGCAGCCTATCAGCAGAGATCAAACAGGTCTGTAGCTATAGAAACCAGTGCTGGCAGCCTGTCAGGAGAGATCAGACAGGTCTGTAGTTATAGCGACCTGAGTAGCTGATGCAGCCCATACAAGAGAGGATATCTAGGAATAAGTAGGACATTGTTAATGGCCACATATTGCAAAGTGACTTGTTTTTGCAAGATCTTTAACATAAAAAGCAGCGATCCTTGTAGTGAGACAACCCCTTTAGGTCTCTTAAGAGGGGTGGAAGCATGTATATTTTTGGTGACTCCCAAATACTTCATATAGACTGATCAGCCATAACATTGAAACCACTGAATATTATATTGTATAGGTCCACGTCTCATCACCAAAATGCTCTGATTGTGTTTGGACCTGTGAGGGTGTGCCCAGATCAAAACCTAGAATTAGTTTTTTTTTTTCTTATTATTATAATTGCTGTTAAAAGGGTTGTCTCACTACAGGGATCGCTGCTTTTTATGTTAAAGATCTTGAAAAAACAAGTCACTTTGCAATATGTGTCCATTACCAGTGTCCTACCTATTCCTTGATATCCCCTCTTGTATGGGCTGCATCAGCTCCTCAGGTCACTATAGCTACAGACCTGTTCAATCTCTCCTGATAGGCGCCAGCAATGGTCGCTATAGCTACAGACCTGGCTTCTACTGCAGCGTATAGAAGCCGATAAACACGCCCCTGAATTCAAAGTGAAATCAAGAAAACAGGACTGAAAAAAAGATGAATCAATGTAGTGAAACAGCTCCTTTAAAGAAAGGAGAGGAGGCCATTTTCAGAATGGCGTATTTCCATATACAAAATGGCAGCCAGCAGTGAGTAGGAGCCGAGTGATATATAAGATGCCTGCGCCATCAATGACAGAGGTAAAATATCGCTGTACCTGGTGAAGGTCAGAAATTCCAATCTCAGCTGTCAATATGTCTATAAGTGCGGATAAAATATACCGCCAATTTCCATTACATGATTAATGCTGAGAACCGCAGACACAAATATCCCCGCAGCCGGGAAAAATCCTTGACTGATGCCCATGCTGTGTTGGACAAAAAAAACGGATGGAAGGAGGTAATGAACACTTCTCTAATCCCCACTCATCTCATAAAAAGGTGCAGGCGGATGACAAAGAAAAAAAAAATTAAAAATAACTGCAAACGTGACATTGTGCAAAAAATAATAATAAAATCTGTAGCCCATATTGACCAATGTCTTCTTTAGAACGTAAAAAAAAAAAAAAAAATCTGTAGCCCATATTGATCACTGTTGTGTTTATAACTTAAAAAATAAAAAAAAGATCACCTCAAAATATCCAAAAACGTGACCAAATGTGTGAAAAAAAAAATAATAATGTGTAGCCCATATTGACCACTGTTGTCTTTATAACTTAAAAAACAAAAAAGGTCACCTTAAAATAACTGCAAAATGTGGGTATAAAAAAATTATTTGTTTTTGCATATTTTGTGGTTATTTTGATTTTTATTTTTTAAGCTATAAAGACAACAGTGGTCAATATGGGCTACAGATTTTTTATTTTATTTTTTTTCACACATGGTCACGTTTTTCGATATTTTGAGGTGATCTTTTTTATTTTTTAAGTTATAAACACAACAGTGGTCAATATGGGCTATGGATTTTTTTCTTTTATTATAATCATAGTAAAAGATAAAATTTGTTGCCCATATTGATCACTATTGTTTTTTAGAACGTTGGACAAATAAAAGATCACCTCAAAATATCCAAAAATGTGACCATATGTGTGAAAAAAAAAAATCTGCAGCCCATATTGACCACTGTTTTTAGAACATTTAAAATAATAAAATTATACAGATTTTTATATATTTCTTTTTTTTTTTTTTTAAACAAATCCTTGAATTTTTTTCAATTCTGGCAGCCAACAAATATGGCCGCAGTGCCTAGATGAGTCACACCGCTTTTCCTGTCTTGGATAGGGGGAGGTGGAGGAAGTCATGAGAGAGTAAATTTGCCACATGTAATGGTTAAAAAAAAACAAAAAAAAAAAAATGGGCTGTAATAATTGTGGAAAATTTGCTTGGTTGCCAGAAGTTTTCTTTTTGGCTGTGTTCACATTGCTGTTCTCTTCCTTTCCAGTGGAAACTTTTTTTTTTTTTTTTTAAGAAAAAATTTTTATTGAATTTTACAATAACAAAAACGTATATAACAACGGCTGTCCAATATATGAGATACCGTTTGATACACAAAGACATTATATAAAGCACCATTAGTACAAATAGAAAAGTACTCAGTACAGACAGTACAAAGTAGCACTAATTAAATTCTTTGGTATCATAGTAATAAGGATGAAGCAACGAGACAGCTCCATCTTCACTCAAAAAAAAAAGGAAAACAAAAAAATAAGTAAAAATTTTTTTAGTTTTTTTTTAAAGTCAGCTGCCAAAACTAACCAAACCCAGAGAAAACCCACAAAATATTAATGAAATCATTGGCATCCAATAGCGGGCAACAGAAGCCATGTTGGAGTGTAAACACACAATGATGGAGCGCAGGGTATACAAAATGGCCGGCACTTCATATTCATAAGAGCGGGCTTCCCCCCCCCCCCCTTTTATTCTAGGTCTCTGGTTCCCGCTGAATTTTTCAGGTGGAGGGCAACGAAATGAATTTTTTGCTTCGATCCGAGCAATCCTGTCTTCCCAGTTGAACATTCCGATCGGAATGGTCATGTGACCAGATGTTCTTCCGTGAAGTGGATTTATAGCAGCTGCTGTAGTTTATCCACCAATGCAGCGCGGACCGGTCTATACAGGTGGCCGGTGCCAGGCTGCGTGCCAGTCAGTGATTAATAAAACAAAGGCAGCCGTTCCGTTGGCGAGCTTTGACCTGAATTCCCTCCATTGAGCCCGTCATAAAGATAGGCGTGAGCAGGTTCCGCTTAACCCTTGGCGGTCACTTACCTTCCTTCACGCGGATGGGAGGCTTCTTCTGGCGCAGGCCAAGCAAGATGAAGAACAGGACCAGGGGGATGAAGATTTCGAAGGCCAGGACCCACTGCAAAGGAGAGATAGGAGAATAGAGATGAAACTGGCGACTGCAATGTCAAGACGAAACATGTCTTAATCCAGCATTTTAATAGATTCTGATAATCCAGAGTATTTGATAATCCAGAGAGTCCTAGAAAAGTAAAGAATATATTAAAAACCACAACTAAAATATAGTGCGATAGGGAAAAAAAGAGGGACATATAGCGCTAGACTGTTAAAGTACAGACAGTCTCCGATTTATACCGGTCCGACTTACATCTGTCCACTAGTTACAAACAGAGACTTATGAGGCATGCTGGCACTTGTAGTTCCATGTTCCACATCAGATAGTAGTTGTGGAATGACAAGTTCCAGCATGCCAAAATCTGCGGATTCAATACAGGCAGTCCCCGATTTACACCGTTCCGACTTACATCTGTCCTATAGTTACAAACAGACTTATGTGGCCTGCTGCTACTTGTAGTTCCATGCTCCACAGCAGATAGTTGCTGTGGAACGACAAGTTCCAGCATACCACAGCAGCACATGAGATGAAATCTTCTTAACAGGACACAGACAGCAAAATAAATGTAAAAAAACCTTTTCTGAAACACAAAAAAAAACAAACACCTTTTTTGCTGGAGTCCCATTTAATACATATAACTGTTCATACTTACATACAAATTCAATTTAAGAACAAACCTACAGTCCCTATCCCATTTGTAACCTGGGCACTGCCTGTATAAGATACAGTTTATTAATACATAAAAACAGGACTACACGTTTCTCGCTTTCATCAGTGAGAAACGCGTAGTCCTGTATTAATACTGTATAAGATACAGTTTAACAGTCTAGCACCATCATTCCCTATTTTCCCCTTTATTACACTATATTTTAGTTGCGATTTTTAATATATCACTGATATCTTCCTATCATTCGGCAATGCTCAGAGCCAAGGAAGCGAGGGGGCTGCTGTGACTGACTGATCTATATGCTTTGGGAGAGTTGCGCCTCCAACATTGCACAACAAAACCAGGTTAGTGGGAAACTGACCAATGGATACTATTTCATTCCAGACAACCTACACTAGGAGCACTAGTTTTTTCTTCCCATTTAGTAAATAAGGCTTACTAGAAATTTGGCGCCGCCGGCATCGCTAGGGAAAAGCGGCACACCGGCCAACAATCCTGGACCTCCGAGAGGTACTGTTTATAGGTATGGTCGTGCCCGTAACAACCCAATACATTTGTTATGGAATAAATTTTTTTTAAAAAAAGGGGGAGGACCATGCCAGAAGCACTTATTTTGCTTTTTTTTTTTTCTTCATCAAGAAGCCTCACTAAAAAAAAAAAAGGGAATGAAAAATGTTGTGTCCAAACAAAAATGTAAACTTATCCTGCAAAAAAAAAAAAAAAAAACGCCACACACCTCCATCAACAGAAAAGTAAAACAAGAAAAAACTTAGGATAAATTCACACGACATATTTACCGGGAATACTTTGGCCCGTAATGACGCCGAAGTGCATCCCGCAAATACGGTGAAATCATTTAATAAGTTCAAACGACGACACTTTTACGCTCAAATTTCTCGGTGTGTAATGTACGCCCGTGAAAACAAGCGACCCGCCACTTCCTTCAGGTGCTTACGCGGCGAAAGATAGAAAGTACACAAGGCAGAAAGATGCCTCGCGTTGTTTTGCCAGGAACAGAATGCAAAAAAAGTGACGATTGACATTTATATCTTAAAATGGCACAGCGAACAGAATACTAGACACGGGTATTAATCTGGCATCAATGGGACCTGATGGGTGCTGGATTATCAGATATTCTGGATTATTGGAGAGTTATAGAGAAGTATACAAGACTGAAATATTGGAGAAAATCTGATAAAGTAGACGCTATGGAATATAATGGCGGCTCTGAAGGTGTTAACAGATAGGCCGTCATTTATTTTTGGCACAGGTTTTGCCCATTTAATGAGGGGTGGCGGCAGGGGCGTAGCTACAGGGGGTGCAGAGGTAGGAGTCGCTACCGGGCCCTGCAGCCTGAGGGGGCCCAAAGCCCTCCTGCCACATAGGAAGACACCAGTATTGTAAATGGCGCACGGTAGCGGGGGGGCCCAATTACACTTTTTGCACCAGGGCCCAAGAGTTTGAAGTTTGGGTGGGGGAACCAATGGGACATAATAAGTGCCGGATTATCAGATATTCAGTATATTCTGTATTATTCGGCAGTCATATAAAAGCATTGAAGACAATATTAGGACAAAGCAAACAATACTAAACACTGGAATTAATTTGGTATCAATGGGACCTGATTGGTGCTGGATTATCAGATATTCTGGATCATCGGACAGTCAGAGAAATAGATAAGATTACAATATTGGGGAAAAATTGCTAAAGTAAAGTAGACGCTATGGAATATAATGGCGGCTCCGCAGGTGTTAACAGATAGGCCGTCATTTATTTCTGGCATAAATTTTGTCCATTGGGAAGGGGGGGGGGGCTCACTGCCATATTTAGTCCCTGGTTTATGAGATATTTTATAGTAGAGCCTAAATACACCCAGGAATGCCAGCAATTCCTGTAGTAATCACAAATGTTAGAGCTCGCCCCTTCCTCCCTCCAAGGAACATTTTTTTCTGTCAGTTCCTGCAAAAAGCAAAAAATGTGACGACTGACATTTATTTCTTGAAATGGTGCAGCGCACAGAATACTAGACACAGGTATTAAACTGGAATCAATGGGACCTGATCGGTGCCGGATTATCAGATATTCTGGATCATCGGACAGTTATAGAGAAGTATATAAGACTGAAATATTGGAAAAGAGCAAGCAGAATACTAGACACGGGTATTAATCTGGCATCAATGGGACCTGATCGGTGCTGGATTATCAGATATTCTGGACAGTCATAGAAATGCATAGAAGACTACAATTTTGCTGCAAAGCAAGCAGAATACTAGACACCGGTATTAGTCTGGCATTACTGTGACCTGATCAGTGCCGGATTATCAGATGTTCTGGACCATTGGCCAGTCATAGAAAAGCATAGAAGACTACAATATTGGGGCAAAGCGAACAGAATACTAGACACAGGTATTAATCTGGCATCAACGGGACCTGATCGGTGCCGGATTATCAGATGTTCTGGATCATTGGACAGTCATATAAGAGTATATAAGACTACAATATTGGGGGAAATCTGATAAAGTAGACGCTATGGAATATAATGGCGGCTCCACACATGTTAACAGATATTTATTTTTGGCACAAGTTTTGCACATTTAATGAGGGAGGGAGAGACCCGCCACAGCGCTCACCGTCATATTTAAACCCTGGTTTATGAGGTAAAGTGAAGCCTTAACACACCCAGGAATGCCAACAATTCCTCTCATAATCACAAATTTCAGGGCACGGACATTCCTCTCTCCAAGGAACAGAACATAAAAAATGTGACAATTGACATTTATTTCTTAACATGGCGCAGCAAACAAAATACTAGACACAGGTATTAATCTGGCATCAACGGGGCCTGTCTGTGCCAGATTATCAGATTTTCTGGATCATTGGCCAGTCATAGAAATGCATAGAAGATTAAAATATTGGTGCAAAGCGAACAGAATACTAGACACGAGTATTAATCTGGCAGCAATAGGAACTGATATATGTCGGATTATCAGATATTCTGGATCATCGGATAGTCATACAAAAGCATAGGAGACTACAATAGTGGTGCAAAGCAATGATGTGTGCCGGATTATCAGATATTCTGGATTGGCGGAAGCCATGTAAAATACTAAAATATTGATTCAAAGAGAACAGAATACTAGACACAGGTATTAATCTGGCATCAACGGGACCTAATCGGTGCCGGATTATCAGATATTCTGGATTATCAGACAGTCATAAAACTAAAATATTAATTCAAACCTCTAAAAGTAAAAGTAGACACTATGGAATATAATGGCGGCTCCGCAGGTGTTAACAGATAGGTCGCCATTTATTTTTGGCACAAGTTTTGCCCATTTAATGAGGGAGGGAACTTGCCACAGCGCTCGCTGCCATATTTAAACCCTGATATATGAAATATTTTAAAACAGGGCCTAAATACACCCAGGAATGCCAACAATTATTCTCATAATCACAAACGTTAGGGCACAGCCCTTTCCCTCTCTAGGGTCCCTTTTTTGTGGGTAATGTTACACAAAAAAAACATGACAGTTGACATAAGTATTTATCATGGCGGCCTACGGCGCCGCTACACAAGTGGCGAGGCGAGCAGAACACTAGACACCGGTATTTTCTTGGCGTCACCCTCTTTTTCCACATCTGTATCAGAATTAAAAATGGCGCATACCGTCTATAAATAATATGATGCAGAAATCACTTTGGAGGCCTCAGAGAAAGAGACTGGACTGGTTGCCCATAGCAACCAATCAGAATGCAGCTTACTCCTTGTGACTTGCCCATGTGATCTAAAACAAGCGCTCCGATTGGTTGATAAGACAAAGGTGCAAGGAGAAAGGGAAAACAAGATGGTGGCTCACTTCCCCCATGTTACACATACAGAAACCATGTCAATCACATTCGTACATTTCTTTTACCCTCCAATTGAACTGAAATCATTTTTAGAGCCCGACCCACAACACAAATCCTTATAAACCATGGAAACAGGTTTTCACAGAGGTCACTCCTAGTGCGGCGTCGTGGGGTTTGCTGCAAATGAGAATTTAGTCCTGTTTGTAGTTGGAGGACAGTATAAAAGCAAGTAACAAACAAAGCAATAAATAGAGATTTTGCTATTTTCTCCTCAGGCGTTCAGCGCTATAAAGTGGCCATCACGTGGGCAATATATTGCAGGAGGGTTTAACAGGCTATAAAGAGGCGCTGTGCCGCCACATCATGACTGCTCGCTACCTGTATGTCACTGGCAAAAATTCACAAACCTATAAAAGCCTTTTGTAAAATCAGATCAGGCCTGTCCTTAAATGCTCTGTGCTGCAGATAGCTATAATCCATTTGACAACCTTCTCGATCCTGACTAAAATCAAACACAACTGGACAGGTGCATATAAAACCAGCACTGCGCGGTCCTTAAATGCTCTGTGCTGCAGGTAGCGACTATCCAACTGGCGACCTTCTCACTGCTCCTGTCCTGACATTAACACAAGTGAACAGGTCACTGCATCCCAAAATCAGCACACTCCATTCCTGAAAAACTGTGCTACTGAGACCTTGCACTTATCGTTTTATAGCTTTCAGATTCTGATCTCCAATAAGATCAGCTAACTCCTCTCCTGAAATACTCTGTACCGGTGGGAGACCATGTTCTCTTCAGTTTGTAACTCTCAGACTATGATATCCAATATATTACGATCTTCAGCTCATCCGCCTCCTGAAAAACACAGTGCCACAGGGAGACCACGTACAATTCAGTTTGTAGCTCTCAGACTATGATAACCAAAATCTTCTGCTCAAAAACATCCTCAAATACTCTGTGCTGCAGGGGAGACTATGTGCTGCTCAGTTTGTAGCGCTCAAGATTATGATATCCATTAAATTCAGCTCATTCAATGCCTGAAATACTTTGTATTGCTGGAAGATCATGTTCTTCTCAGTTTGTAACTCACAGATTTCGATCTCCAATACATTCAGCTCATCCGCCACCTGAATTATTCTGTTGCATTGGGATACCACATACTTTTCAGTTTTTTTCCCTAAGATTATGATCTCCAATACATTCAGCTCCTGAAGTACTCTGTGCTGCTGGGAGATCATGTTCTTCTCAGTTTGTAGCTCTCAGATTAGGATCTCAATCAAAGTCAGCTCATTCCCCCCTGAAATACTCTGTGCCACTGGGAAACCATGTTCTTCTCAGTTTGTAGCTCTCAGATTATGATAATCAAATTCATTTTATTCAACCCTTGAAATACTCTGTGCTGCTGGGAGATCAGGTTCTTCTCAGTGTGCAACCCTCAGATTACAATCTCTAACAAACTCACTTCAACTACCTTAGAAAATACTCTGTGCTGCTTGTTATCCTACTGTATATGTCCAGTGCAACCCTCAGATTACAATCTCTAACAAACTCACTTCAACTACCTTAGAAAATACTCTGTGCTGCTTTTTATCCTACTGTATATGTCAGTTGTAAGGGGTATGATAGAGAAAGAAGGCCTGGGCTTGTTTTATCATAAGAATGTTGGGGGGTTGAGGTCATGTGCCCATCGTAAGAGTGTCGGTGAAATGTAGGTCTAAACCTTGTAAATCGTGAGAAGAATGAAGGACTGGAGGCCGAAAAAGTGACAAGTACCTATATGGTTGGGAGGAGGGGGTGGGAGGGGGTGGGGAGGGGGTCAACTGAGGACCTGTGCTAAGCAATTTGGTACAGCAAAGGCCGAGTAACACCATGGCAAAATCAGCGGGTGTGATAAATTGGGAGAGGTCTACCGTGTACTGCTGATCCTCAGAGAGGCCATGTATCTAGATGGCACTAACTTTGTAGGTCCTGAGAAAACTTTGGAAGGTCTAGGTGGGGTGGAGGAGGACATTAAGCCCCTGTGGCCTGCATAGCGGCTTGCATAGTGCGGAGGGCATAGATGCTGGGACTGCCCAAGCTAAAAGGGTCCCCAAAGAAAATTGGGGTTAGAGAGGAAAATCTCTCTCTGGCATATAGTCAAGGTGCAACTTGTACTCTGCAAGTCTCAAGGTGAGACTAACCTGTGCCGAAAGATGTATTCTGTCCATGCTGATCCTATAAAGTTCACTTGTTCTACGTTACAGGTATTGAAAGCCGAAGAGAGCGGCTAAAAGTAGTCGAAAGCAGTTCCTGGTGACTGAGGCCATGAGGACGTCTGGAGATGCAGGAGCTACTGACCTGGTGAGTGACACCCAAGCAGGGCAATGCTACAGATAGAAGGTGGCATTCCTGCGGAATAACAGCAGCATTGCTGGCCACTGTGTGCCAAAACCATGGTGGAGCGGTGCATGGTTCCCGGCCCTAACAATGACTTGCTCAGGAAAAAAAACTGTAGCATTCAAGTTCTTGTAACTTCCAAGTGTACTGTCCCTTTAAGACTGTTTTGTAACCACCAGGCTTATTGTGCCCCTCTAAGTGTCTGCAACCATCAGGATCCTGTACCTGTATGTATGGGAGTGAAGAGTGAAGTCATCTGTTCTAGCAAGTGATCTGGTCTTCAAGGGCAGCTCTATAAACACCTCTTACATGTCATTCCAGTTTTGTTTTATTACCCGGGCACAATCCGGCCAGTCCCATCCTTTAGTAAATATAATTTTAAAAAAAATTATCGATCATCTGCCGGTATAAACCTCCAGGGCGAGCATCTGCACATCTACATACTTCCGCTTACTTTACAAATGATGCAACACAACCCATGCCAAAAACTTTACTCTTAAAGGGTTTGTCTCACCAGGCTGTTTCTCATAACCACAGGCAGCTTCAGATTTCCACTTCCTCACAATTCCTTTTACAGCTGTGGTTGGTTCTATTGCAGTGATTAGCATACCAATTCCGTATTCCCAGATGTTCTAATTGCACTGACATGAGAGCAGGAGGTCTAGAGAGCAGAGGGCTACGAAGCTCAACATAAACAAAACTAATTTGTCTCCTTTGTTTGTTAGAGATAACACACTCTGTTCTCAAGCCGCCCTCCATCCTGGTGACATCACTCCCTGCTCTCTGTCTAATTAGGAAGGGACAGCAGGACGCAATATCGGAATGGGATGCCTAGGCCCCGCCTGGAGTGTATTCTGGGGCTCACCGATAGGATTAACTCTGCTGCCCACCCTACAGCAGCTGTACATTACTTTACATGCCTCTTATACTCTTCTTGCCTCTTGCTTTTTGCCTTGTCCAAGAATTCATATGCAATTTAAAAGCAACTCCAGGTCTGCCATGCTCAGGGGTTTCTCTGTGGGGCAATCCAAGCAGGATGGTAACCAGAGAAACCTGTGTGCATTCAGAGCAGATAAAATCTCTCTTATCTACTGACCAAGATAATAAGACTAATGTATTTGAAAAAAAATTAAAAAAATAATATTCAGCATCTAAATTAGCCATGTGAACATAAAAATCTACAAAAGAACTTACAAATATATAGCGACAAAACTAAGGAAATAATTTATCTGAAATAAGTGTACAAACTTAAAAAAAAAAACAACAATATTTTAATTTAATAAAAATGTATCTACACTAAAATGTAAAGAATAAATAACTAAACGCACATATTTTTACAAATTTTCTCTCAAGTTTCCTTTAATATAAAAAAATACACCTAAAATAACTTAGAAAATACAGAAAGAAAATGAATCAATACTAAACATATACACACACTATAAATAAAAATATTGTAAAATATATTGGGAATTAAACCAAAATATACCCTAAAAAAATTGTAGTAAAAAAATTCAATATATTTAGACTAGGCCTATACAGCACAGGTTTTATCAAGAAAATGTTATTGAATTTTCAATATATGAACAGGAGCTTAACATATCCATGCTGGATTAGCAACAAGTTAAAGTACAGTTTGCAGTATTTTATAGCGGGTAACAGCAAAAAGGGGTCATAAGAGTGATATGTACATACATTACATATTGTATCCATTGACAACAAGACCCTTAACATTGTAAAGCGGCATAAAGGTTAATAGCATTTCTAGCAGGAAAAAAAGAAAAAAAAAAAGAAAAACAAATCAAAAAAATAAAAAAGTGTGTTTGCACACACAGTTCAAAAATTTTCAGTTCAAGGGACCCAAAAGAAGGGTAAAAATTAGTCATCTACTACCCCTACTACCTCCCTCAGCATCCGAATCTACACGGGGGAGTTACCCGTTCCCCTTTGTAGCCTGCCCAGGGACCCTGACATACTGTTTGACCAATACCAAGTGGTATTCAGGAATGGGCGCATGAGAAGGGTAATCTCAGAGACCGAGAAAAACGCCTCAATCAAGATTTGCCAATCTTCAAAAAATTTCCCTGCCTGGGTTTCTTTTCTATCTAGCACATTTAGCCTGTCTGTAGACATTTGGTTTTTAACAGCTTGCATCACCTTAGCTAGTGACGGGATCCTAGGCTCCAGCCACGAGCTCAACAGGCACCGCTTGGCCGCCAATATAGCAACATGCAATATTTTATTGCATTGGAAGCCCTTTGTGTTGGTAGGTTGTGGAATGTAACATTTTGGGGTCAATGAGACGACCCCGAAAGTAAGACCGCGGCCTGATATCACCCGGGCCCGGGGATGAGCCCGGGAGGCCGAGCACGAGAGGCGGGGGGGAGACGGAGAGCGAGGGGCGGCGGGGGAGGCCGGAGCAGCGAGGAGGCGGCGGGGGAGACGGACAGCGGGGAACAGGTAAGTGTTTTCTGCCTACGCGGCCCCCCATCCTGCCTACACCGGCCCCAACCTGCCTACGGGCCCCCATACCTGCCTACGCGGCCCCCCATACCTGCCTACACCGGGGCCCCATATGTTACGCCGCCCCATACCTTCTACACCCGGGCCCCAACCTGTCTCAGCCGGCCCCATACCTGCTACAGGGGGCCCATACCGTCTACCCCGGGCCCTTACCTCCTACAGCCGCCCTTTCCCTCCCTAAACCCGACCCTATACTGCCTACACCCGCCCTTTTCTTGTCTACACTGGCCCTATACCTCCCCAATAAGCATACCCCAAAGTAAGACAACTGGGACTTTTGGGGGTAAAAAGAATGTAAGACGCTGTCTTACTATCGGGGAAACACGGTAGCAACATGCAATATTTTATTACATTGGGAAGCCTTTCTGTTGGTTGGTAGTTTGTGAAATAGTAACATTTTGGGGTCAAGGGGTACCGAGGTCACTAGTTTGGAGTTCAGCTCATGAATAAGGTTGGACCAGAAGTTCCTAACCACTGGACAATTCCATAGGCCGTGCACTAGGTTAGTCCGTGGCTCCGAGCATTTGGGGCACGCCGTTAATCAGTCTGGGAAGGACGGATGTGGAGTGATATTAAATCCATAAATCGCTCGATGTACCACCCGGAAGTATGTGTCCCTCCAGGCCTCTTCAGTTACCATCATCCTGACCCTTTTCCATCCCTCCAGGACAGCCCCTGCGATATCCATATCAGGGAAATCACGTTCCCACCCCTGAAAAACCCTATCCGCCATAACGTCATCTTTGGGCCTGCGAAGGCCCGAATAGAGCATGGACAGGGAGTGAGAAGAGCTCACCGGCCCCACAAGATTATCAAAATGGTTGGGTTTGATAAAATCGGGTAAAGAGTTGACTTTGCCCTTAACAAAGCTAATGACTTGTCTGTAAGCAAAAAGGGATTTTTTTGTCTAGACCATGAAGATTCTGCAGCTCCCCAAATGAATAAAACCGCCGTTCCCTGCAATTAACGAGCTGGTAGATGTTGTCTAGCCCCAGTTCTCCCCACTGAGTTAGATAGCTTTTTTCTAGGCCTGGAGTAAACTCTGGATGTCCTCTCCAGGATAGGAACCTACTGGCTTGGTAGGGAAGACAGAACAGTTTCCGAGCTGCCTTCCAGGCACTAATGGTGTCTCTAAGTATCAAACCCCGTTTGTCTATCGATGGGAGAGCCTTGTATGGCGTGTGTAGGAGAGCATTTAACGAGCAGGGGGAAACCAGGCTGGATTCTATGTCCGTATTTGAAAAAAATGACGTGTGTTTTATCCAGTCCACCCCATGCCGAAGTAAAGCGGCCAAATTGTATATTCTAACGTTTGGAAGGTTTAGGCCCCCCACTTCCCTCGGCAGGGCCCGTTTTTTAAAGGCTATGCGCGGGTGTCTACCCCTCCATATAAGTTTCAAAAAGGCTGAATTTAACTTGTTTATACAGACGTGTTTGAGTAAAAGGGGGATGGTTTGTAGATGGTATAGCAATCTAGAGAAGCTTACCATTTTAATTAGGTGGCACCGGGCCAATAGGGGCAACGGCAAAGACGCCCATCTGGCCAGTTCCCACAAATCTTCTGAATTAGCGGGGGGAAGTTCAGAGAGTAAACTGTTTCTGGGGATCTCCCTATGTTGATGCCCAGATATTTGATAGATTTTCTAGTGACCCCAACCTGAACATGGCTAAGGGAGCGCAGTGTGAGCTTCGGCGTCCCTGGCGGGGATATATCTAAAATTTCAGACTTCTGGACATTGACTTTGAAGCCAGAACACTGCCCAAAGGTCCTTAGGCCATCAAGTATCAACGGGACATCCTTGATTGGGGAGGCACAAAAGAAAAGCAGGTCGTCCGCAAAAAGTGCTAATTTTAATTGAGAGTTTCCTATCGTAATCCCTTCAAAGTCTGTCAGGGTTTGAAAGTATCGTGACATTGGTTCAATAGCCAGGTTAAATAGCAGGGGCGAAAGAGGACACCCCTGCCTAGTGCCCCTCCACAGGGGGAAGGAGTCAGACAGAAAGCCCGGCACAACCATCCTTGCCGTAGGATTAGAGTATAGGGAGGATATGTACTGACGGAAGGAGCCCCCAATGCCCGCATGGATCAAGACTTTCTCTAACCAAACCAAACTAACATTATCAAATGCTTTTTCGGCATCTATTGTAAATATAGCTGGAGATTGGTGATTCTGGGGGTTAACCTTAACGTCATCTAAGACCATCAAGACCCTGCGGACATTGGTAACTGCTGATCTGTTCTGCACAAACCCCACTTGGGGACTAGAAATTAATTTGGGTAACAAGGATGCAAGCCGATCAGCCATGATTTTAGAGATGATTTTCAAATCCACATTGATGAGAGAGATGGGGCGATATGCAGAGGGATCCATGGGATCTTTCCCCAGCTTTGGTAACACCCGAATATGGGCTTCGTTCATACGCAATGGAATACCTGACCCAGTAAGAAATGAGTTATAGAGTACCACCAAAGTGGGCGAGATCTCAGGGAGGAGTAGTTTAAAGAACTCAGAAGAGTATCCATCCGGTCCTGGTGCTTTTTGATTAGTTAGCTTACGAATCGTAAGGGCCAATATCTCATCAGTTATGGGTGCCTCTAGGAGATCTCTATCTTCCTGGGATAACTTTGGCAAGGATACTTTCTCCAGTAGTCTGTCTGACTCCCCCATATCAGATTCTGAAGGACGGTATAACTCAGTAGTAATCTCTGAAAATCTGGGTGATGTCCTTGCCATCATGTTTGAGTATTCCTGATTTATTTTTGACAGCATGGATGATATTGCAAGGTCTCAAGCCTCTGGCTAAATGTGCCAGAAGCTTACCCGGTTTGTTCCCAAACCTAGAGAGACGGGCATCAAATAAAGATTTACGGGATTTTTCTTGCTGCAGAAGCCAGTGCTCATATTCACTCTTTGCTGTGCTCCAGGACTCCCGGTTCTGAAGGTAGAATAGGTAGACCTAAGCTTAAGAGTTAACTCCTCAATTTTGGTCGCTATGAGTTTTTTTCTGGAGGTAATATACGATATGATACGGCCCCTTAAGACTACTTTGGCCGTTTCCCACATCAGATGAGGGGTATCAGCATGAGCCGAATTGTCGTTATAGAACTCAGACCACCATACTCTTAAGAGGTTACCAAAGTCCTCGTTATCGTATAGGTATGATGGGAAACGCCAGATATGTTCATTCCCTCTTGGGGTAAAATCATATAGTTCCAGAGATACTGGGGCATGATCAGAGATAATCAGATCTCCAATATCCGCTGTTCTAACCCATGAAGCTAGCGCGGGGGAAATCAGCAGGTAGTCAATGTGAGACCATGTCTGGTGGGGAGGGGGAAAAAAGGTGTACTCTCTACCCACTGGAAGAAGAGACCTCCAGATGTCTTATAAGTTGGTGGATCTAAAGAACCTGCACAGGGTATTATCCCTGTGTGCAGCAGGGTGAGACTTATCCTCAGTGGCGTCATGGATCGTATTTAAGTCTCCTCCTAACACTTTGAGAGGGGTGGGGTCAGCTAGGATTTTTCCCGCAAGATCCTCAAAAAAGACCATGTTATCCCCATTGGGACCATATACATTATAAATAGCCAACTGGGTATGTGGCAGAGATAACAGGAGCCTTATACATCTCCCGCTAGAGTCTACAGATTCTTTCACCAGCTGGTGATTAAGATTCTTGTGGAGGAGTATTACGACCCCACCCTTTCTCCCTACAGCTGGGGACCCATAAACTTGACCTACCCATTGCTTTTTTAATCTGAAAAAATCCCCCCTACCTAAATGGGTTTCCTGGAGCAGAACAATGTCAGCACATAGTTTTTTCAGATGTCGCAGGACCATTGCTCTCTTATCGATCTAAGGCCCTTGACATTCCAAGATATGACACTAATCATCTTGGCGGTTATAATTGGTGGACCACCTAGGTACAAACAATCTCAGAGTAGGCAGCGTAAGGGGTGGCGCCTGGGGGAGAGGGGGGGGGACCAGCAGCTCCAAATAATGGATGGCGTAAACATAACCCAAAAAAACAAGACTAAAACTCGTAACCAAACTGACAAGTATAACCAGGACCCCTGTCGGGTCACGATTGTGGGCAGTAGAAGCTTCCCAAAAGCACCTCGGGGGAAAAGGAGAGCAGCTGAGCATTCCTCCTTCATGGTGCTGGAGGACTTCACTTCTTCCCAACAATATGGAATCAACAACTGTTATCATAACAACTCCGATTGGAGCACCAACAACCGAATGACAATTTTTGAGGTACTCGGAGGAGCAACAGACAAGGGCAGTAGATCACTTTACTCTTAAGGGGGAAATCCCCCATCAGATGAGAGTTCAGGTGACCAAGGCCGAAACCGGACGTTTGCGTTGCTCCTTCGGACGGTCTTCCTGGCTTAAAATGTCCTGCACGCGTGGAAGTCTTGGAGGGCTTGAGTGGCCGGAAGCAGATGGAGCCGACTGTGGAGACTGTTGAGGGGACCCATTTCTGGAGCGCCTCCCAGCTCTCTCTATATAATCCTGGGCGGCCTCAGGGGTTGGAAAGGAGGAAGAGTTCCCATTCTTATGGAAGATACGCAAGGTCGCAGGGTACAGCGAGGCAAATTTTTCATGCCTCCTGAATAGCTCTGCGCAGATACTCGAGAATGCTCTTCGGCGCTCGGCAACTTCAGCAGAAAAGTCCTCGAAGATTAGCAGCTTGTGACCTTGGAAGCGTAGAGACTTGTATGACCTCAATATTTCAGCTTTGTCTGCAAAATTTAGGTATTTCACAATAGATTGCCTTGGCCTCAGAGGGTTATCACGGTTGAGATCTCTCCCTTGCGCTTCGTTGCCGACTCCTCTCCAACTAGGGCCTATTCTATGGGCTCTTTCTACTCGGCAACGCTTTGAGATTCCCAGCAGTTCTGGAAGCTCTTGCTCGAAAAATGTGGTCAGGGAGTGCTGGGAAACCGACTCCGGCAGGCCAATTAATCTCAGATTGTTGCGCCTAGAGCGATTCTCTAGGTCATCAATTTTATCTGCCATTCGCTTATTCTCCAACAGCACATCGGCCAACTGCGACCGCAGAGCATCAGCGTCCATTTCCAGAGTCTGGACCTTGAATTCTAGTTCCTCTAAGCGGTCAGCATGTATTCGTATTTCCCCTTTCACTTGCGCGAACATATGAGCAACTGTAGCCGCTAAGGACTCCTGTAGGTCGGGGGCAATTTGGCGCGCCACTTCAGTCGCTATTTTTTTTATAATTATCTTCTGGCATGGTTAAGGAATCAGTAGGATCCAATTTGGCAGAAACTTTAGGGCTGGCTGATTGGACAGATAAAGTTTTCCAGTCGAGTTAAGTTGCATATTGTCTGGGTCCCCTGCTGTAGCCGCTTGGGCCCTCTCGGACTTGGTTAACTGCTTGGCGGATTTTGATTTTCCCATTTTTAGGAGATAAAGTTCCATAAAATGCGGGGAAAAACTCCAACCAGGCGAGCAATCAATGTGACTTACAGCCGGGTTACTCCAAGTGTGCGAGTAAGGCAGTGATGAGATGAGGACACCCGCAGATAGGGCAAACTAGTGTCCGAAGGGATAGAGAGCAATGTTGCACAGTGAGATAACACAATAAAGCAGCTTCAGCTATAGAGGTAATATCAGGTAGAGAGATGTAACTTAAAGGGGTTGTCTCACTACATTGATTCATCTTCCCTCAGTCCTGTTTTCTTGGTTTCCCTTTGAATTCAGGGGCATGTTTTTTACTTGTGGCTTCAGCAACCAGGCTGGCAGTTTAGAAGCACAGGTCTGTAGCTATAGCAACCAGTGCTTGCAGCCTATCAGGAGAGAGTAAACAGGTCTGTAGCTATAACGACCTTAGGAGCTGATGCAGCCCATACAAGAGGGGATATCTAGGAATAGGTAGGACACTGGTAATGGACATATATTGCAAAGTGACTTGTTTTTGCAAGATCTTCAACATAAAAAGCAATCCTTGTAGCGAGACAACCCCTTTAAGGTGAAGCAACGCTTGCCAGTAATCTTTCAAAGAGAGTATAAGGAACAGCTGCTGGAGTTGAGCTGGATGAGCTTGCTGGTAGTTACTCCTTGTGCTGTTGTGTAGCAGAGAGACACAGCAGTTAACTGACAGCCGCAGTAAGGAGGGTAGGATAACTTTCTGCCTGCACAGCAGATGGCGATTGTCTCAGCCGTGGAGGAGAGCAGGGGGATGTATGGTTGAGTCACTTAGTGGGTTAATCAGCCTGATCCCCGTGCCACGGAGGCAAGGGGTTACTGCAGTCGTGCGGTGGTTAGTGCCGGACGCTTAAGGGTCCAAGATGGCCGATCGCGCCACTCCAGGGCTCTACAGAGCTGTAATGGCGCCAACAGGACCGATGCACAGCTGGGTTGACAGGGGGCCCTTGATAATGTGGCCAGGTGATTCCGGTACCTGTCCTGCCTTGCGGAGCTCCTGATGTCCCTGGGGGAGGCTAGATGCGGGAGCGCAACTGTTCACCGCCGCGCCCGGGATCCACCGCCCGCTCTCCTCCGTGTGGCCTCCGAGAATACTCTGACGTCCGATGCAAAGCTGCGCCTGAGTCTCCGGTTGCTGTCTGGGTGAGTGAGAGCCTCCTAGTATCGGTTTATTCGCAGGTTAGTGGTCGCGGTGCTCCGGAGCCTCTGCAGCCGCCTCACCGCATGTCGGCGCCGGAACCGGAAGTCACAGCACAAGTTTTGATCGGATTTTTCAGCGGATTCAGTACCTAGAATCCGCCGAAAATGCGACAGTGCCCTGTGCTGCATATAGATGGCAATAGAAATGTTAAGACATGTTAGATAATACGCCTGGATTTGAATGTACGGAGCAGACGGCAAGTCCGAAAACGGAGCACGGTTTTAGCGCAAATCTGTGCCAACATTCGCTGTCCAGCAGTGTCAAAATGCCGTCGGATTTTGGACGGCATTTTAACATGTGCTGTGTAGACTTAGCTTTATACAGACAGTCCACGGGTTACGAACGGGATAGGCACTGTTGGTTTGTTCTTAAAGGGGTTGTCTCACTACAGGGATTGATGCTTTTTATGATAAAGCTCTTGCAAAAACAAGGCACTTTGCAATATGGGTCCATTAACAGTGTCCTACCTATTCCTAGATATCCCTATTGTATGGGCTGCATCAGCTCCTCAGGTCGCTATAGCTACAGACCTGTTCAATCTCTCCTGATAGGCTGCCAGCGCTGGTCGCTATAGCTACAGACCTGTGTGATCTCTCCTGATAGGCTGCCAGCACTGGAAGCTATAGCTACAGACCTGTTCCATCTCTCCTGATAGGCTGACAGCACCAGTCACTATAGCTACAGACCTGTGTGATCTCTCCTGAGAGGCTGCTAGCACTGGATTGTTATAGCTACAGACCTGGCATTCTACTGATGGCCAGCTGGTCGAAGCCACAACTGTGAGATCTCCCTGAAGGTGCCAGCATGAACTATAGAAGACGTTCACTGATAGGCTGAGAGGAATCTATAGCTACAGACCAATCTCTCCTGATACTGAATTGTCGTATGTACAGACCTGTGTGATCTCTCCTGATAGGCTGACAGCACCAGTCACTATAGCTACAGACCTGTTCTGTCTCTCCTGAGAGGCTGCTAGCACTGGTTGTTATAGCTACAGACCTGGCTTCTACTGAAGCCTAGTAGAAGCCAGCAAACACGCCCTGAATTCAAAATGAAACCAAGAAAACAGGACTGAGGTGAGAGGAATCAATGTAGTAAGACAACCCCTTAAAACTGAATTTGTATGTAAGTCAGAACAGGTATTTTTATTACGTGTAACTGCGGCACAAAAGTATTTTTCTTAGTTTTGGAATGGATAGTGCAGGGAAGGGTTTTTACATTTATTTTGCTGTCTGTGTCCCTGTTAAGAAGATCTTCACTTTATTTTCGCCTCATGTGCTGCTCTGGCATACTGGGACTTGTCGTTCCACAGCTACTTTCTGCTATGGAACTCCAAGTGCCAACATGCCCATAATTCTTCATTTGTAACTAGGGGACAGATGCAAGTTGGGGACTGCCTATATATATAGGCAGATAATGTAAAGTAAATTAAGAGTCACAAATAAAAACCCTAAAAAAAAAAAAAAAAAAGATATACCGTATATGTTTTACAGTATAGCAAAGAATACATAAAAAACAAACATGAAAATATGTATTGCATAGCATAATGAGCTACAGAGGGATCAATTTGCTGCTCCCAGCATGCTCGGCACCGTAGGGTTGATCTATTGCTCTGGGACCTGTGTGCGCGCCATGTGGCCAAGATGCTAAGCTGGTAAACAGAGCAGATGTTGGGAGTCATTAGGACTCGGCACCGAGGCTGCAGAATGATCACATAGATATTTCCATCCACAGACAGTGACGCAGGCCGGGTGCTGCAGGGACAAATCACATGGAGAAACCCTCATAGGGACCTCAGCAATGATGGAATGGCGGGGGATCCTAGGGGAGCGCTGCAGAGCCCAGGAGTGGGGGGCAGGGGGTCACAGGAAATGGCCAAAAAAATAAAAGGACTGAAATGGGAATATTTTAATATCAGCTGTCATTCCATATTGCTCCAAGCCCCTCCCCTCACACTGATTAAGCCCCTCCCCTCACACTTTAGCTGAGCTGTCAGTAAGGCTCCCGGCCACAGAGCATTATGGTCCTAACTTCATTCCATTAAGAAATCAGTTTGGCCAATTTTTTTTTTACATTTTCTCCCCTCACACAACCTTCAAACTGAATTTCCTTCCTATGGATATGTTCGTTAAAGGGGTCGTCTCACTACATGGATCGCTACTTTTTATGTTCAAGATCTTGCAAAAACAAGTCACTCTGCACTGTGTGTCCATTAACAGTGTCCTATCTGTTCCTAGATATCCCCTCTTGTATGGGCTGCATCAGCTCCTCAGGTCGCTATAGCTACAGACCTGTTCAATCTCTCCTGATAGGCTGCCAGCACTGGTCGCTGTAGCTACAGACCTGTGTGATCTCTCATGATAGGCTGCCAGCACTGGTCGCTGTAGCTACAGACCTGTTCATTCTCTCCCGATAGGCTGCCAGGGGCCAGAATGGAGCATCTATCTTGGTATACAGCACTAGTTTAAAGCTGAGGAGAGGAATATTGTCACCCAGCTTTTCTAGGGGCCAGAATGGAGCATCTACCTTGATATAAACCCCCCACTGCTATATACCATCACCAATCTTTTCTAGGAGCTTGCTCTACTTTGGTATACAGAAGGTGGTTGTGTGTGAGAGTGTGTGCTGTGGTGGTGTGTGCGGGGCGGGTGCGTTTGCCATCACCCAGCTTTTCTATGGGCTGCATGGTCTATCTACCTTGGTATATAGCAGTAGGGGTGGTTCATTTCATCACACAGCTTTTCTAGGAACCTGCATATATAGCAGTCGGTGGGGGTTCATATCGTCACCCAGCTTTTCTAGGGGCCTGCATAGTCTATCCACCTTGGTATATAGCAGTAGGGGGTTCTCCCCCAGCTTTTTTGGGGGCTGCAGGGGTCTATCTACTTGGTATTAGCAGTTGGGGTTTTATCGTCCCCTTTTTGGGGGGCTGATGGTTACCCCCTTGTCTATAGCGTGGTAGGGGTTCTATCGTCACCCGGGCTTTTCTAGGGGCTGCATGCTTATCCCCCCTTGGTTTTATAGCGTGGTGGGGTTATATCATCACCCAACTTTTCTAGGGGCTGCATGGTCTATCTACCTTGGGGTGATTGCCATATTGTCACCCAGCTTTTCCATACCCTGACAACAGATGATGTCCTGTTCTCGGTGATTGACACCTGTCTATCCCCTCTGATATAATACAAAGTGCAGCATTCTGCCTGGGTCCTGTGGAGCGCGCCACATCCAGACTGCGCGCCCTTTTCAGAACAAGGGGGCAATTATCAGGGGCCGCCCGTTGTAAACACTCAGCACCAACAGTGGCCACTTTTATCGGGGGAAGAAAAGGGATTTCTGTAAACTCCAGTTCGCACCAAGCACCATTATGAGAGCAGAGAATAGAGGCGGGAGGCAGCGGCTGCGTTTCAGTGTAACAGTCAATGCAACCTTCTCATACACTTTCTGTCTCAGCTCTTAATATCTCCGCTTGCCATCAGTGAATGGGCTCATTCTTATTTATGTAGAGCCTGTAAACCTGTACAAACCTGATACTTATCACAGCTCGGGGTTCGTTACAGTGTCGGCACTCCTCTGCTCTCAGACTCACGTCTTGGGCTGCGTTCACTTCTACATTTTGAATTTCGTTCTCGGTTCCCTCATGGGGCCAGGAAACGAAAAAAAACTTAAGTTACGATGGATCTGTGGCCTGAAGAAGGAGCCCAAGAAGCACCTGACGGAGGAGATCAACTTAAACAGGATCCGCTGGTACGCTATTTAACCGGGCCGCTTCCATTCACTGACAGCAAGCAGAGATATTGAAAAAGTGAACAGTTTTAGATACGAAGGGAGAAAAAAAAAAACACACAAAAAACTAAAGTATTAATAAAGTTATGTATGTATATACTTTCTGCAAACATGAAAGTGCGATAGAACAATGCCCACTCCTATTCACTGACAGCCAGCAGAGATACTTGAAAACGTTAGATATGAAGGAAGAAAACAACAAGTTAAAAAAAAAAAAAAAACACAAAAAACTAAAAGTATTAATAAAGTTTTTTTATGTATACACTTTCTGCATCAGACATGAAAGTGTGATAGAACAATGCCCACTCCAGTTCACTGACAGCCAGCAGAGGTCTTGAAACCAGTGGCCAGTTTTAAACAGTAAGGAAAAAGGAAACTAGTTTCATTGGCTTTTTTTTTTTTTTTACTTGTTTTCTTTCCCCCTTCTATCTAAAGCTGGCCACTGTTTTTAAGATCTCTGCTAGCTGTCGCTGAATAGCGGTGTCTGATGCAGAAAGCATATACATACGTAACTTTATTAATACTTTAGCTTCAGGTTTTTTACTTAAGTAGTTATGTATGCATACGCTTTCTGCTGATGCATAAAAGCGTGGTAGATCATATGCCGGTTTCTATTTACTGGCAGCTAGCAGAGATCTTGAAAACAGTTGAACATGTTAAGGACAAAGAAAAGAAAAAAAAAAAAAAAAAAAAGCAAAAGAAAGGGTTGATTTATACTGTTCTGCTTTTTCAACACGAAAGCATGGTAAATCACACGCCTACAACTATTCACTGACAGTTAACAGAGATCTTGAAAACAGTGGCTTCCAAAGTAGGGAAAAAGAAAACGGTATAATATATATAATATTAATAATTTTAAAAATTTAAATTTAATTTATTTAATATTAAATTTAAATATTTTTTTTTAAATTTTCAAAAAAAAAAAGTAATTTTGGAAAAAGGGTTTAAATCCATGCCCACCTTTCCTGAACCCGTTTTGCTGCCAACTTTAGTTAGTAAAAAAAAAACCCTGGTTTAATAAAGTTGGTTCGCCTTTTGTATAACAAAAAACCGTTGTCTTCCCTGTTTATTCCGGCAGGTGCAAGCTAAAGATGTCAGCTTATTTAAAAGGGGTTGCCAACCGGGATTGCTGCTTTTTAAAAAATCTTCAAAACAAGCATTTTGAATATGGCCTTTAAGGGGTTTCCCCCTTTTGAATCCCCTTTGATGGGCTGCCAGCCCTGGTTTTATAGCTACAGCCGGGTTTTCTCTTTGATGGCGCCAGCACTGGTGTATAGCTACAGCCCTGTTTGATCTCTCCGATGGGCTCCCAGCCGGTGCTATAGTACAATGTTAATCTCTCCGATAGGTGCCAACATGGTCCTTAGACGCCCGTTTTATCTCCTGATAGGCTGCCAAACTTTTTCTATGCTACAACCTTTTTTCATCCCCTGAAGGCTCCAGATGGCGCTATATTTAACGACCGGGTTTCCCTCAGCGTCAACTGCGGCCAGTAGAAGCCAGAAAAATGGCCCCCCCTATGTGAGACAACCCCTTTTAAAAAGAAACGGGTTTTTAAAAAAAAACCAAAACAACCCAAAGTATAAAAAATTCTGTGAATTCTAGTTTTAATTTTTAGATGCTTTAACAGAAAAATTTTTTTGGGAAAAGGTTCCCTTTAATTATAACAAAGCCATTTTTAAGGTCCCCAAGAAAAACAATGAGCAGAGGCCCCCACCCCGGGCCCAGCCATGATCACTACAAGAGGGATCTGTCCCAACCCCATGAAGGGGACCTTTGTTGACCCCCCCTGGCTCCCTCCCCCGGCCCGTTCTCATCTGCAGAGCCCCCCCCAGTTATTGGAGTAGTGTGTAGGAGGCGAGAACATCGGATTTCCTGTCCCCCGCTCCTAAAATCCCGGCTTTGTATTACAGTCCGTGCCCCTAAACACGCCAGAACAGGACGGGGTGACCTATAGCTTCATATCAGGGATTTAAAGGGTTACTCCACCCCAGCTGCATCGCTCCCCCATTGCTTCTAATGCATCTCATACTACAGCTATTTCACCGGTGACAACTAACTTAGTTTCCGAACAGGGAATTGCCCAGAGCTAAACGCGCACGCTTCCTGCATACCAATTACGGGCACAGGTACAAGGACAGGAACCAGCTCCCTGTAGATTAGGGAATTTGAGCAGAGCTCCATTATCAAAGCCCAAATCCCATCCAATAAATGGTCCCCGGAATAAATAAACCCGCCACGCGGGGGCCTCACAGAGCAGAAGGGCCCTCAGCAGCCAAACCATTCTCCCATGTGGGTCACATTTAAAGGGGTGCTCTACTAACGACTACCCCTCTTGTTAGAAGGCGCTCATGATAAACTACAATCTATGCAGCGCCACCACAGGGGAAATGGAGTATTACACGCCGCCCATTGAAATCAATGGCCGACCATGTGACGCGTGGACATGTCGGGTCCTCCAGACCAAGAGACGCTCTTTGTAGACTCTAGATCAGGGGTGTCAAACTGCAGCCCTCCAGCTGTTGAAACTACAACTCCCATCATGCAATTGTATACTCTATAACAGTGGGCATGATGGGAGTTGTAGTTTCCCCAACAGCTGTAGGGACGCAGTTTGACACCCCTGCTCTAGATAGAGGTGCAGAAACTTTTAAGGGCCCAATGCGCTCTCCATACTCTGCACCATGGGGGGAGAAGGGCTATCTGGCCCCATAATGTAAAATAATTCTCTGGTCTTAGTACCGTGAATTGCGTGACAATGGTGGGCTGTATATGGTACACTGTATATGGCAGTATTATTTTGGCATTGTTTGGTGTTATATGGTAGTATTACTTTGACACTATATGGTGGTATTATGTGGGTTGTATAGGGTAGTATTACCTTGACAATATATGGCGGTATTATGTGGGCTGTATATGGCAGTATTACCTTGACAGTATATGGCAGTATTATGTGGGTTGTATATGGTAGTATTACCTTGACGCTATATGGCAGTATTATGTGGGTTGTATTTGTTAGTATTACCTTGACACTATATGGTAGTATTATGTGGGTTGTAGATGGTAGTATTACCCTGACAGTATATGGCAGTATTATGTGGGTTGTATATGGTAGTATTACCTTGACGCTATATGGCAGTATTATGTGGGTTGTATATGGTAGTATTACCTTGAAAGTATATGGCAGTTTTATGTGGGTTGTATATGGTAGTATTACCATGACACTATATGGCATTATGATGTGGGTTGTATATGTTAGTATTACAATGACACTATATGTCAGTATTAAGTGGGTTGTAGATGGTAGTATTACCTTGACAGTATATGGCAGTATTACATGGGTTGTATATGGTAGTATTACCTTATAATCGTGGGAGCGTATGCATCGGCCACTACGTACATTACGTTAATTAGAAACGCCGCCATCCCCTCATTATACGCCCACTGCCAGGAACATTGAACTTCGATGAAGCAGCCGATAAATCAGGAGGGTTTGCGCGTCTGCAGAGTCCCCTGCACTCATCACTCACCGCCATCCAATTGAAGTTTAATCAATGGAGTTTACAGAGAACGCGCAGGTCTCCAATCGCTGGTGTCACCAAGATCCTGCAACATTCATGAGATTCTATTAATATCTCAGGAAAATACCGATGGAAAACAGGACAACAAGCAGAGGAGGGCTCACATAATGCCGCCATATAGTGCCCAAGTAATACTACCCTATACAGTCCATACAATGCCAAGATAATAGTGCCATATACAGCCCATATAATACTGACATATAGTGCCAAAGTAATGCTACCATATAATGCCAATACTACTATATACAGTTCATATAATACTAAACTGCGCCAAGATAATACTGCCATATACAGCCCACAAAATACTGTCATATAGTGTCAATGTAATACTACCACATACAGACCATATAATACTGCCAAAGTAATACTACCATATACTGTCCATATAATATCGCCATATAGTGCCAAGGCAATACTACTATATACAGTTCATATAATACCAAACTGTGCCAAGATGATACTGCCGTATACAACCCACATAATACTGCCATATAGTGTCAAGGTAATATTACCATATACAGCCCACATAATACCGCCATATAGTTCCAAAGTAATACAACCTCATAATACCAAACAATGCCAATGTAATACTGCCATATATAGCGTACCATATACAACCCACATTATACCGCCATATAGTGCCAAGGTAATACTACTATATACCATTCATATAATACCAAACAGTGCCAAGATAATACTGCCATATATAGTCCATATAATACTGCCATATAGTGCCAAGGTAATGCTACCACATAGAGCCCACAAAATACTGCCATATAGAGCTAATACTGTCAAACATCTAAATGCAATAATGCTGTCATATAGAGCCAAGATAATACCGCCATATATATTGGCAAGATAATACCACCCAAAAAGAACAATTCCTTAAAATATAACCTTTAATTAATAATGCTTTTAAAAAAAAACATATAAAGAACCACAGTGAAGACACCCGATAAGGGTGTGAAACTAGTAAGGGACAGTTAGCCCAATAGGCAATAAAGGATCTAAACCATCAAAATTCCCTAACAATACCTCGACACTGCCTAATACAGAGAACCTGCCCCGAAAAGGGCGACCCTGTAAGGTTTAGGCAATGGTCGTCCCTATCTCAGAACCCTAAATCTCTATTCATCTGAAGGTTTAGTATTCAAGCCTCCAACATAGATAGGGTATGGACAAAGACAAGGGTATAAATGCAGGTGAAAAATGACACAGCCTATAGATAATACAGTGGTTGTATCTACATATTCTTTATGAAAAAGAAATAGTTAGCTGGTTATAGCCCCAAAGTCAGGGATACCAGTACTAAGACAAAGTACTACCGGCCATAACCATCCCTGACTTTGTGGCTATAACCAACTAACTATTTCTTTTTCATAAAGAATATGTAGATACAACCACTGTATATCTAAGGCCGTGTCATTTTTCACCTGCATTTATACCCTTGTCTTTGTCCATACCCTATCTATGTTGGAGGCTTAATACTAAAAACCTTCAGATGAATAAGATTTAGGTTTTTTGAGATAGGGACGACCATTGCCTAAACCTTAAAAGGGTCGCCCTTTTCGGGGCGGGTTTTCTGTATTAGGCAGTGTCGAGGTATTGTGATAGGGATGTGATAGGTTTAGCTCCTTTTTTGCCTATTGGGCTAACTGTCCCTTACTAGTTTTACACCCTTATCGGGCGTTTTCACTGTGGTTCTTTATATGGTCTTTTTAAAAGCATTATTGATTAAAGGTTATATTTTAAGGAATTGTTCTTTTTGGGTATATATTTTGAGTTTGTTCCTTCTATCTTTTCCACCTGGGAGGTTCTTGGGTTACAAGATAATACCACCATATATAGCCTACATGATACTCCATAAAACCAAAACAGTGCCAAGATAATACTGCCATATACACAATAATCCTGTCATTAAAGTACCAAGATAAT
The DNA here is from genome assembly GCA_025379985.1 of Phyllomedusa bahiana. NCBI lineage: Eukaryota > Metazoa > Chordata > Amphibia > Anura > Hylidae > Phyllomedusa > Phyllomedusa bahiana. Next base: position 133,745 of record JAODAL010000965.1, read on the forward strand.
CCCACATAATAACACCATAAGGTGTCAAAATAATCTTGCCATATAAAGCCTATGCAATACCAAGATAATACTGCAATATACAGACCACACGATACCACAAGTGTCAAGATAGTAATGCAATATGCCCCTTTAATATTAAACAGTGCCAAGATAATTCCGTCATGTATGTCCCATATAATATCGTCAAATAGTGCCATGATACCATTATATGCTAACCACTAAAGAACACGCAGTTTACAAATAATACTCCCCTACATAATCCACGTTATATATATAGTTCCCACATGACACTGTAGTGTAATGCCATAATAATGCCACCATATACTGCCTAAGGTCCAGTATAGCAAATCCCCCTAGCTGTGCAGATTTGTAGGGGAGATGTCTGTTCATAATTCGGAAGATTTCTTTTCTGGAGTCTGGGAAAGCTGGGTGACAGTCCCTCTAGGAAATCTAATGTTCTCCATATTGGTTCTCATCACACAACTTTCCCAGGAGCAGATACCAGGTAGCAATGTGTATCTTCTGCTTCCTGCAGCATTCCAGTTACCTCCTGCATGAAACAACAGGCGCAGCTCCATAGACTGGAGGCATCCGGTTATTATAGGTCCTGTCCCTCGAGGGGGAACATCCTGGGGGAACAGAGGAGGCGGCAGCTGCTAAAAAATCAAGCGCCACATCTCAGGGGGCTTCTTACAAAAACACAGCCTATTAATACTTCATACCCCGACACCAGTACCTGCATAATACTATGTGCCCGAGGATTGCCACCCAGCTTTCCTATAGCCCTCATATTCACCCAGCCCTAATATTCACCCAGCTTTCCTATAGCCCTCATATTCACCCAGCTTTCCTACATCCCTCATATTCACCCAGCCCTAATATTCACCCAGCTTTCCTATAGCCCAAATATTCACCCAGCTTTCCTATAGCCCTCATATTCACCCAGCTTTCCTATAGCCCAAATATTCACCCAGCTTTCCTATAGCCCTAATATTCACGCCAGCATTCTACATCCCCATATCACCCTCCCTAATATTCACCCAGCTTTCCTACCGCCCTCATATTCAACCCAGCTTATCCTACATCCCTCATATTCACCAGAACCCTAATATTCACCCAGCTTTCCTATAGCCCAAATAATCACCAGCTTTCCTATAGCCAAATAATCACACCACTTTCCTAAAGCCTCGATATTCAACTCCTAGCTTTCATACAACCCTCAAATTCACCCAGCCCTAATATTCACCCAGCTTTCCTAAAGCCCAAATATTCACGCCCAAGCTTCTCCTACATCCCTCATATGTCACCCAGCCCCTAATTTTCACACCCAGCTTTCCTACATCCCTCATATTCACCCAGCCCTAATATTCACCCAGCTTTCCTATAGCCCAAATATTCACCCAGCTTTCCTATAGCCCAAATAATCACCCAGCCCTAATATTCACCCAGCTTTCCTATAGCCCAAATAATCACCCAGCTTTCCTATAGCCCTCATATTCACCCAGCTTTCCTACATCCCTCATATTCACCCAGCCCTAATATTCACCCAGCTTTCCTCTAGCCACATATTCCCCAGCTTCTACATCCTCATATTCACCCAGCCCTAATATTCACCCAGCTTTCCTATAGCCCAAATAATCACCCAGCTTTCCTATAGCCCAAAAACACACCCAGCTTACCTATAGCCCACATATTCACCCAGCTTTCCTACATCCCCTCATATCACCCAGCCCTAATATTCACCCCGCTTTCCTATAGCCCTCATATTCACCCAGCTTTCCTACATCCCTCATATTCACCCAGCCCTAATATTCACCCAGCTTTCCTATAGCCCTCATATTCACCCAGCCCTAATATTCACCCAGCTTTCCTACAGCCCAAATATTCACCCAGCTTTCCTATAGCCCAAATAATCACATACGCACCCAGCCCCTAATATTCACCAGCTTTCCTATAGCCCAAAGTAAATCACCCACTTTCTCTATAGCCCTCATATTCACCCAGCTATATTCTACATCCCTATATTCACGGCCACCCTAATAATCAACCCAGCTTTCCTATAGCCCTCATATTCACCCAGCTTTCCTACATCCCTCATATTCACCCAGCCCTAATATTCACCCAGCTTTCCTATAGCCCAAATAATCACCCAGCTTTCCTATAGCCCAAATAATCACCCAGCTTTCCTATAGCCCTCATATTCACCCAGCTTTCCTACATCCCTCATATTCACCCAGCCCTAATATTCACCCAGCTTTCCTATAGCCCTCATATTCACCCAGCTTTCCTACATCCCTCATATTCACCCAGCCCTAATATTCACCCAGCTTTCCTATAGCCCAAATATTCACCCAGCTTTCCTACATCCCTCATATTCACCCAGCTTTCCTATAGCCCTCATATTCCTCGCCAGCCCTAAAATTCACCCAGCTTATCCTATAGCCCTCTATAATCACACCCAGCTTTCCTACAGCCCTAATATTCACCCAACCATCTTTCCTATAGCCCTAAATATTCACCCAGCCTTTCCTACATTCCCTCATATTCACGACACCAGCATTCCTATAGCCCCTCCATAATCACGACCAGCATTCCAATACCCCTCATATTCACCCACCACCCAGCCCTAATATTCACCCAGCTTTCCTATAGCCCAAATATTCACCCAGCTTTCCTATAGCCCAAATATTCACCCAGCTTTCCTATAGCCCAAATATTCACCCAGCTTTCCTATAGCCCTCATATTCACCCAGCTTTCCTATAGCCCTCATATTCACCCAGCTTTCCTACATCCCTCATATTCACCCAGCCCTAATATTCACCCACTATTCCTATAACCTTCCTATTACACTCCAGCTTTCCTACATCCCTCACTGAATTCCCCACCCTAATATTCACCCAGCTTTCCTATAGCCCAAATATTCACCCAGCTTTCCTATAGCCCTAATATTCACCCAGCTTTCCTACAGCCCTAATATTCACCCAGCTTTCCTATAGCCCTCATATTCACCCAGCTTTCCTACATCCCTCATATTCACCCAGCTTTCCTATAGCCCTCATATTCACCCAGCCCTAATATTCACCCAGCTTTCCTATAGCCCTCATATTCACCCAGCTTTCCTACAGCCCTAATATTCACCCAGCTTTCCTATAGCCCTAATATTCACCCAGCTTTCCTACAGCCCTAATATTCACCCAGCTTTAAGGTAAAATGGCGGACCCGGCGCACGTGGAATTGGGAAAAAAAGCCAAGATTCTGACTTATAGGAAGGTGTCTTTAATTATTAAAAGATGCAGGGGTAATTAGACCACGCACCTTAAAAACTCAAGGACATAAAAAAGCCACGCGATTCCCTGCCGGAATTACCGGCACAATTCTCAAGTGTAATGCCGAATAAAAATTCTGTGATATTTAAATGGAAGGACTTTGATATAGTGAGTCGCCTGAGATGTCATCCAGCGATATCTAAGAAACCGACAAGTTGGATAGCTGTCAATCAAGTAACATCAGTGACAAGGCTTTAAAATACCAAGAGATAGCTCGTGTCGAGTAAGACACATTGGGAGGAGCGTTACATCAATCAGTCAAATGCGCGTGGTGTTAGTTATCTCGCAGCCGGAGATCTCCGAGGAGAATTCGCTGCGGCAAGGAATGTGTTGTTTACATTTGGCATACATTTTTATGTAGTATATACATTTATAGAATGGTCATAAAAAAGTAATAAAAACATAATAAAAAGTATCAAGAATAATTGTACGAAAAAAAAAGGAGTAATATGATTATTTGATAATGATGTGTATGAGTAAGAAAATGGTATCGGTCATTGCCATTTAATAATAGAAAATGTGTTAAATAAACTCTTTCAGTTAGTAATGTAGTTTGAGTAAATCTTGTCCATGATCATGCCGAAACTTGAATTGAGGATCTATATAGTTTAAGCCTGGAGTAAGAGACACTAATAAAAACAGTATACCTATGAGAAAACTGGCAAAATTAGTTTTCTTATTAATTAGAACCAATGAGATTACTTAGGCGAGGTATACGAACCACCAATCATAGAAGGAGCTAACTCCCTATGTTAAAAACATTACATTGAAAATATTAGGGGCGCTTAGTATAGATAGATGAATGTAGAACTGATCAAGCCCATCAAGAAAGAAGCGGGTTATTCTGAATTGGCCAATGATAAGAGAGCTACCACAATGGTAGCTGAAATAACATGGAAAGTGTTCAGCGGCGCTTATCTGTTAAAACTGAGATAGCCCAATCAGAAAAGATGCGGGATATTCTGAACTGGCCAATAGTAGAAGAGAGATACTCTCTATGGCGAAAAATGATAGAAAATGCAGGGCGCATTACGCGAATACTAAGAATATAAAGCTGTACAACCATTCCGAGAATCAGTGCGCTACGAGAGTCAACACACACTAGCACAGACATCACACACTAAACTACACAAATCGAAGAGTACACACACAGTCACACTCTCATCCACATATACATTAGATTACACAGACTTCTGAATGAGCGCACATACTAGCTAAGAACAAGAGAAGTGACATCACGTCACAGAACTAGTGCTTAATCTCTCAGACTATAGACATGCGACAAGACTGGCCGCAGCACACGCGACACTACAAAAGATAGCATCACATCTATAGAAAACTCAGACTCACAAATTCTTCAGTCCACACTCTATCAACGGAGAGTGCTGACATCTTCATTCTTCTAAACAAAACACAGCACTCTCGAGCATCTAACACAAACTATCTCTCAGAGACAATCACAGACGTGCTACATTAGACTCTCGCAGCGCACAAGACACCTATCAATTTCTCAGACTGTCGTAGACACCACAGATACACGTAGCTAGTAAGCACATACACATTACCATAGTCACTACCAGGTTCAACAGACTCTGCCACCACATACCAACAAAATACAGGTCTTCACATCACATCAACAAACATCGCTCCGCTCACAGAGACAGCCTGGGTGAAATGTCACGATCTATCACAACCACCTTCGCTACTCTTATCTATAAAGAACACGTAACCGTGTCATCTATCAGTATACACATAAACGCGGAATACAGCTCTAACTCACTCTCGTTAGATCGACACCGACACCTCCGTCACTAAATTAAAGCTACACAAACAGCTCATCAAAGGAATCGCGATATAGATATCCTATATTTAACTTGTTCTTTATTTTATATTATGATAATGAAATGAGTTCTCTATCTCAACAACCCTATAAAATACCGCACACACACATCAACCAGACTTATTCATCTAGCTATGTATTCTTGTAGCTGATCAAGTCACACAGTCTATTAGTCCCGCTATCTTTGACATATCACATCACTGTTATAATAGACAGTACTCTCAAGAGACAAACACTTGCACTCTCCTAGGGAAATTACAGGAACAGAGGAGCCAACAAAGGTAGAGTACACATTATCTTTCTACACCGCGGGAATAAATGCATACAGTGTATTTACTTTCCATTTACAACACTCGGAGGCATAAAGCAAAACAGATACTCATTTCACGTAGTGTCGTGTATATCGGCGAGTACAGTCAATGTTACTGAACTCTCCTGGATATTTTCTATATTGGGGATACTACACAGTAATTATTGACGCTGCTTCATATGGGATACACTTTCAAGCAGTGTAATATACATTCTTCTTAGACTCAATTGGAGATAGGTAAGAAGACTCGTATTGATGCTCTCACAACATATGATGCGTCATAATTGATTGTATTACATAATAAAAAAGTATTTAATAAAAATATAATAAGCAGTGATAAACTGAGACTGTTGTATTGACGATACATGCGTAAATCACATGTCAAGATGACAACTAAGTTGTCAACACATGGGATGATATGCTACAAGTTATTATGAGCAACGATCTACTTGTCTATATGGGTCTCACATAAGACTAGCTCGTGGGGGTGACACAGTGTTCATAATTCGGCACACCAATACACAACGCACTATAGTTTTAGGTCTACTTGTATTGGCGGCTTCTTTGTCAGAACTCTGAAGTGACAGTGACTTACTGTATTGGCGCATATATAAGAGATGTCTTGCAGTTACTTTTAATATATATCGATATGTAAGACACTTTTCACAGTCTCAGTGTTGTATGTTATACTCTGTAACCATTGTTATTTTGCGTTTATGAATATCGGGAGTCTTAGGCGGTTCAAGAGTGTTATACTGAGATGTTATTAGTATTTGTGACTACTCACTCACAGACAGTCTCAGATAATTGACAACTTGGTTGATATTGGGACATGACTCGGTAAAAGACTTCTGTATACTCAACTCATCTTCACTTGGAACAATAATAAAGAGTGTACATCGTAGATTGTATTCTCGCTTGAATTACGTAAAAATATGCTAATATGTACAAGAGTCTGTTCTCTCAGAAGTGCATCGAAATGAATATAATATGGGAGTGTATCGCTGTAGGTTTTCACATTGTATTTCTGGGACACTATGTTTTTAAGAACACACGTGTTCTTCAATAGCATCACGTACAGTCTTAGCTATATGTCAACTACGGAAGAGACTAAGTAGACATTGCACAACACATGACTACATTATACGGACCAATCACAAGAGTTGCTCAATCGAGATGATTGATATTCTGAGGGAATTCAGCGCAACAGCGAATATAAGACAGTGTTCTGAGATATTGGGATACTGCATAATACGTTTACATTGAGCACTTCATGGTCATTAAGGGAGCGGGACATTACAGTTCTACAAGACTGTCTCATCATATAGTTTGTATTAGGACTTAACATACTAATCACAAGAGTCTGTAACTGATGTTAGCAATATACGCATAAGGTAAGACAGTGTCTCTATTCAATTCTATTTCTACCACAAATGGACTCTCAATACACATACACATATTCAGTAACTGATCTGTTTTCTATCTCAGAGGATTCACACAAAGCGATCTTAGTAAATTTAGCAAGTGTACATATCTACTATGGGGAATAGGCGGGTAAAGAGTGTCAATTTGATAATGTTTAGACTAACATAAGGATTATTACTAACACGATTGATCTAAATTACGAGTGTTTGTCTACATCGGGATTCGATAACTACCATCTAGTCTAATTTCTAATCATATCAGACAATGTTAACATTGAGGACAATTTGCTCTAGTTCATTGGCACTTTTAATTCTTGACGAGTCGGTGGGGGAACTGAGACAGTGTTATCTCCACAAATACTCAGAGGATATTCGTCGCACTGACGAGTGGGCAGAACAAGCAATTGTACAGTATAGGGTGGGGTTGTTATAACAGACATGTATGATGAATCATCTGTTGATCTAGGGTACAACAACACTTCTCACAAAGCTATGTATTTATCAATGGCGATCAGGAACGATGTCTAATGGGGGTGATTACTTATAAGAGCGGACATTGTGTATCAGGATGGGTACTAGTTGCAATACAGACTAGTCTCTTCCATGTGGAAGCTGGTTAGTATACACATGGGAGGTGGAGGATCAACAGAGTGGTGAGAAAAACAAAATCATGTACAAGACGGCTTATATCTCTGAGTGTTAGTGTACATGTTTCTATCTAACCTCAGTCTTACTGCGGCTTACATCCTCTGTGAGGAAGGTTTAGATCTGATTAACTCATTTGGCAGGTAAAATATACACGATGAGATAACAGGGGAAGTATTCATTTACAAGGATACAGAGCACAATGGGGGCGGTGAACTCATACGTCAGAGTAGTTTAGTGACACAACTGATCTGTAACCGACAAGTGTAGGCAGTTGTACTACACAAGATGGTAGTTATCAAATAGTAGAATGCTGTGGAAAATGGGAATACACGAGATGATCTAGATCTATCAGTATAGCGTAGCTGAGAAGGTGGACTATGACGTTAGATAGTGGGTGTAGTGGTAAACACATTTAAGTGTTACTCATATAATGGTAACGTGATAGGATAATGAGTGAGTGGATATGTTTATAGACGAGCAATCTGTGGAGATTGTACATTACATACACTATGGACTTCTTTTAGATCTGAGAGAACCACACACAGTCTGGAGTCCATCTATAGTGATCTACAATAATAGAAAAGACACTCGGACAGAATACTTGCACTGCATACATATAGTAAGGTCTTATCACAGTTATAGAGAGAGAAGTCATCTTTTAGTGCGTTTGGTATTCTACATCACAGGTATCACACATATCAGATTTGTGTGGGTGATCTACAAGATGAAAGGAGATGATTTGTGGAGAACTGTTCTCACTATATCACAGGAGACAATTTGTCAATGGGTAAGATCGTGAAGCGTTGATATGAGAGTGTTATTTGTTTGTTAGAGATGACACATAGTGAAGACATAAGATATTAGTCATGTGAAGTTGTATGTCTTGTAATCACAGATGTATGGTAGTTAGGTGAGAGAATATGGTGGAGCGGGAAGAGGAGGGGCACACAGTAGGGTGTGACTATAGGTCTGCTTGCATGAATAACTTAAGACACTGAGACACAGGGAATGTTATTAGAGTGTCTACTAGTGTGTAGTATATTAGATTTATGCATCAGGTATACTGGACTAGTAGGAGATTTGTTAGAGACTCCTGAGGTGACTTTCTGGTGTGTTCACATCTAATACACAATAAGAACTGATAGTGATAGACAACAGTGTAGTGTATGTGGATTGTTAGGAGCTCAATACTCGTATGGTAACTATAGTTCTAAATATGGGATATGACATATAAGGGTGAATCGTCTACAAAGTGGATATTGTAAAGAGATGGATCTGGGCACACTGACAGCTAGTACTTGTACAGACAGGTTGACAGAGAGAGCATGTATTGGATTGGTGATGATATTAGAGAGAGACTATGTGTAAGGATTTACGGTAGGTGTATTCTGACTAGACAGATGATTGGTGTATCATATGTGTAGTGAAGTCAAAAGTAGATCTAACTATGACACGAACATGAGTGTTATTTGGGAGATGTTACTATTAAGGTCCCGATTGACTTCTACTATCACACAGACAGCGACAGCGCGAAGGTGGACTATTAGGCATTGACGAGAGAGAGGTCATCCATCTGAGTATTTTTCTTAGGAACACATTTGTCACATATTTGGTTGGGGTGGAGTGTCATAGCGAGGCTGAACTATATAGATATCATATAGTAGTATGGGGTGAGGGGAGAGTGAGCGTGCGTGTATCTATGCCACTAGTGATACACATGTCATCAACAACACAGAACATATTTTAAAGTTTATGTTGATTCAATTGTATTGTGGTATAGATGGTCGATATCAGTGAACTATACTTGTAAACTGATATCGACTCGGAATGAGTACTTAAGAGCTTGAGAGTGAAAGTTTTATGTTGTGATATGGATGTGATTTGTGAGACTTGTCTAATATCTTGGCTGACAGAGGTTCAGGCTTGAATACTACTGAGGTTGTGTCGCAGATGGGAGTCTCTCTATTTTATCTATAAGATCTGAGGCACATATGACAGATATGTGCAGTGCTATTGGTATGGACTTTACTCATAGAGACTATGGAGAGATCATGAGGATTTGACAGGTATATGACTGAGGAGATACTTGATCTGATTCATCAAGACACAGTGACAGAAATGATCTTGCTAGACTAGTGTAAAGGTACTCTGGAGTTACAATTAACATCATATGGTATAAGAGATGGATTACTATGCAGGTGATAGAGTGCAACGTGGTAGATGGTGACAGAGATTATCTTGAGTATAAGGATCGAGAGGATGAACATCATGTGAGTACTTAACACAAGGGAATGTATTATGATGTGTGGACGAGAAGATTTCTAGACAACATATGTGCACTAGGATGATGTGTGTTGTGAGTGTAACATGGCACATATAGAAGTACAGTGACAACACAACACACGTGCATAACCATTTTTGTGTAAGAACTCATATGACAACAATGTAAATACATTTACAGTGATGAGTATATGAGTTGAGATCTTATTACACAGGGCTGTCACTAACTGACAACATCACAGTCACACACGGATACCTCTCTTGTAGGTTGTCAATTTATTCAGATTATACACACATCGTATGGTATCAGTGTGAGAAATCAAGGTGGGTATAGTGGAGTGATTATTAAGGAGGGCCCATAAATTACATGAAAAACGGACACTCTTGATATAGGTTACATGTATGTTTACATCACATAGTAATCAGGGAGTATCACTGGAAGTGTGAGGGCGTGTAGATAATTGGTGTATGGAACAACTATGTCACATGAAGTGAAAGTAGCATGGGGACACAATAGGCACACTATAGGGATGATGAACTGTATGAGCATATTTGACATTAACACTGAGAAGTATGATCACGATCCTGTGTAGAGAGTGACACACATAGTGCGGATTTCAACGTAGTTATGACACACAACATGCGGAGTGATATTACATGTGAAGGACTACACTGTTTGGTTTATACACATATAAGCTATTGTGCGACTAGGGTGGGTGACACTGGTGGTATTGGAGTTGTAGGAGTTGATTTAGTAAATGTGGAGAAGAGTACACATGAAGTTGTGTGTGTCGGTTATAAGAGATTTCACAATGAAGATATGATGTAGGTTGAAGTGAGCGAGGGAGGTGATCTCTCTCTATTCTGGAGATACTTAATAGGAGAGATTCTCACATTGTAGTCACGTATGTAGTTGATAGTAGAAGAAAGGTCACATGTGAGTAAGGACACTTAACTAATATCAGTGGAGATATGTTGGTTGTTCAGTGTGGACATACACGATAGAGGTACTAATTCACAAACACACGTTCACATCGTGTAGAAGAAGATGATCTTATGTTGTTGTCCTCTTTTACTCACTCTGATTTTGAGGTAGGTGGGTGAGGGGAATAGTAGGGTGAGAGGGTTACACTACTCTTCACAGACATTTAGCACTTGTGGAAACAGAAGGTACACATATGGTCTGTTCAAATGCTATGACAAACATGTTCGACAACTGATCTAGATTAGAGAGCGTGTACAATGTGGTCACTTTGAAAACTCTAGGTAGTATTCTGCGTTATCAACAGGGCAACACAGAAGGAATATGTGTGGAAGCGTGTTCATGTCTTACTTATAGATTAGTCACATTTACACACGGATAGTGTGTGACAGTGGTCACGTTATGTAGGTTTAGTTATGACGAACAATATAATGAGAGTCTATGAACAGAGATGATATGTGTGGTTGTTGATAATTGTATTGTAGTGGGGTGAGGGGGATTGGGGGTTTGTGTTATAAAGAATTGAGGATATGTGTGTGGTTGATAATGTTATGTAGGGGGTGAGGGAGATTGGGTGTGAGTTAAAAAGGGGATAAGGATATGTGTGTAGGTTGATAATTGTATGTAGTGGAGTTACTCTCTTCTTGGACATTGGCGTGTGTTGTCTATATAAAGAGTGCAGGTGATAACTGATCACGTGAGTATAGACTTGTGTCTCGTGAGATAACACTTGTCACTGGTAGGTGGTGTGAGAGAGTGATACTCTGTGTCCGCTTTTATCACACATCTACACATCATGGATTGAACATGAGATCTCAAGTGTCGTTTCTAGACGTAGTATTATGTTAGTGATAACACATACTACTAGAGCTATTATACAATCGGACGTCATAAAGTTGCTGACTATGATAAGTTATATGATTATTGAAAGTGGCATCATGAAGAAGAGGAGTGTATAGGTACGTGGTCACATACACAAATGATAGTAGTGTGGATATAGTTGGCGTTTCGATAGAGTATATGACAATGTAGAGTGGGACATCTCTGAGTAGAGTGAGGAGTGGGATAGGATATGTCATCACAGAGACTTACAAGGTACACCACATTTCACGTGAGGTCTTAGGTATATGTAACACTTAACATATGTTCTCTATCTTGGGAGATGTACACGGATTACACACGAAATTATTTGGGGGCGTGAGTAGTGAATCACTATGAAGTGAAGAGTGTATTGTGACATGACAATATGTCAGTACCTAGATTGTATGGTATGGTGCGGCCGTGTTATAGATAGTGGTAGAGAGTCATTAGAGTTATGAGTTCTACTATCTTCACTGATTAACAGATCACTAGATTACAGACGAACACAAAACACAGCATATTCTGTCATATCACAGCACTTACAATTTAGACATCTCACACTTAACATTCACTACGCACGGTAGATGTAGAGATGTTGTGAGTATAGGAACATTCAGGGTCTATATAGTCTCATATAACTAAAGGGACTACATATTAAGGAAACTTCTAGTTGTGGTAAGTTGATCATGTGAACAACAAACTTCTGATTACTAGTGGATCTCGATGTATGAGCATCTTGCTACTAGGAGATATAATATATGTGATGTTTTTGTATTTAAATCAATCTGATTAAGAGAGAACGACTAGTGACAAGATTGTAACAACACTTTAAGACAAATAGACACTATACACACAATCAAGGTGACTGACATAGTAGACATGTCTGAGTGTGGACACACATCTTGACGAGAGCATTATAGATATAGTCAAGGTATTATAGACAGAACTTACATCTTACAGATATAATATGAGGGTGGGATAAAGTGAGGTGGACACATAAATTGTATGACAAGTAGTGGTTGAGGTTGAGTGTAAAGGGAGGGAAGGTGTGTTCATAGTGTTCACATAACACAGACGATGCATTAGAACAGCTCACTATTACATGGAAGTAGAGACAGATCGATAATAAGGATTACAGGTTATTTGGTTGTCTGTGAGTGGAGAACGAGAGGAGTGATATATATTCTGTCATCTCAACAGACAACATACGTGGTGAGTCGCAGTCAGATGTGAGACAGGAGTCTAATCTTTAGATCGGAGTGACATGACAACAGGAGAGCATCAGCAGAAGCGTGAACAGAGATATGCGTTTGGATTGATCTCAGACTGAGACACAGTGAACAAGATCTGCCACCTGGGAGATAGAAACATAGACAAGATTTCAGTATGAGTTTAATGAGACGGGTGAGACCATATATTACTCATGTTAGTAGTCATACTACTCTAGTGACACACATGTAAGAACTGAGTACATAAAAGGGTGAGTGTGTTATGATGGGTCACAGACAGGGGAGATTAAGGGATCAGAGAGTAGACATAGGGGAGGAGCTATGTGTCGTAGGACGTGTACGAATTAGTGTGACTATTGATGTCAGAAGGAAGCTACAAGGGGCATTAGCAGTAGACACAGTACGTAAGAGGGAAGTTGGAGAGTGAGACACCGGGGAACACAAAAACAGGATGTATGTATCAGGGCAGTGTAGGTGGACGAGAACATACGGATGTGATTTATCATTCGTAGGTTGATGGATTCTATTGATCTCAGGATCTATCTGTACTGACAGAGGTAAGTTCATCAGTTGGCAGACAATATGAAGAGGAATACGAGAGTCATGCTTCTTGAAAGAGGGCATAGAGTCAGGTATCATATATACATACATTAGAGAGACAATGGGGGACAGTAGTTAGAGGTGTGTGTGACAGATATCTGAGTGGATTTTATAATAGGATATGGAGGGAGCACACTTGAGATTTGATTGAGGATGGTGGGAGTATGAAGGTGAAATATATGGTCTTTATGGTTATTTCTGGATGGATGGAAGAGACATAGACAATGGGAGAGAGCACACGTCATGTGATAAAGATAATATAGGTCGTAGGATTCTGTAAGTGAGCATCAGAAAGTGGACGCTTTCACTCTGAAGAAGGGAGGTGGATTTGAGAGAGGTGATGGTATCAGTAGATAGTATGCGTGGGGTTTTTGTGCAGATGGGTGGATGTACGAGACATGCGAATAGAGGACTCTGAGGACGTGGTGAGAAACATAACAAAGGAGGATAGATAGTGCTTTATGCTAGTAGAGAGGGTGTGAGAGGACTGACGACAATAACAGTATGTATCTTGTTTTGATCTCAAGGACAGTTGGTAGTGATGTGGCGTGTGTATAGTGTCTATATAAAGTGAATGTATTCGTGGTGGACTATTAGTCTCTTGACATGAGGTGTGATCATAGCAGAGAACTATGTGGTGAGTGGTAGTCTGGTGTATAGATGATCTATCACGTGAAATGGGGATAGATGAGACGGCGTGCAGAGATAGGATTGGGTTAGAGGTGTCACGAAGTTAGTTGTATGTGTCTGTGGTTTGACATGTTAAGTGGAGTGTGATATGTTTGGTGGACGAGTGGACAGGTGATTTGAGAAAGGAATTGAATGTCATCGATGGGGGGCGGTGGTACCAGTGGTGAGGTAAAGGTTGAGGGTGAGAGAAACAGACAGTCAGAGCGACACGAGTAATCTTTGGGAGATATTAACTTGTGTCATGTACATAGAGGAGGAGGTTGGTTAGTCACTCAGATAGGGATTAAAAGGGAGTGGTGGGGTGTGGTTAGACACTAGGGTATGGTGACGAATGAGCACAAAGGAGTGAGTGACGATGGCGAGGTATAGTGTCTCTCTAGTAGATTGAAGTTGGGATGTACGAGACGCAGAGAGAGAATGTGGGAGGGGTGGTTATAGGGATCAGCACAAGATGAGAGTTCAAGTAGGTAGGACTGTATATACGTGGACACAACATTGGAGTTGATGGGTGGTGGTAGTAGGATTTTTAGATGAGAGAGAGATATTAGTAGATATGAGTGGTAGGAGTAGGGATGAGACTATAGATCGGGAGTGAAGATCATAGTGGGGTAAGGGTAGAAAGAGAAGAGAGGTGGTTGTAGGAGTATGGTATGAGATGGAGTACGGGTGAGAGATCGAGAGTGAAGGAGACAGGTAATATGTACTACACCCATGAGTATAATAGGATATAGTTGATAGAAGGATATACTGGATTTACACAACAGGTGGTGGATGTTGTTCAGTGAAGATTGGTCTTCACAATATATACTACGTATGATATGATAGGTTGCGATTACATGGGTGACTGTGGGACACACAACAAGTGGTATGTAGATGGGAGTACACGAATCTAGTGTAGTTGGGTGTCAGTTTCTAGAGTGACTTAGGTTCTCTGACATAGAAATTCTAATCATTCATGTTAGTCTGTTCATGGCGAGTCAAGTACAATGTCGTAGATTAGTGGAGTATGCTGCTTCTATCACATTGTTATCAAAAGCGTAGTAGGAGTGTAGTGAATGAATGGTAATTATATATATTACTGACATTTCTTGTGATAACAATGTAATGACACAGTGGATATGTGAGATTATACGATGAGAACGACACCTATGTGTCAGGGTCATTGTACGTTGATTAGGGTGGATGATAGGTTATGGCACATGTCAGTACAGAATTATGAATCTAGGATATAACAGGATTAAGTCGAACTGGTTTGAATTATGACGCTGAGAAGAGAGAATGGAGTGGGTGGTGAGATGACAGAGTAACATGGACGTAAACACAGAGACACTCAATGGATATTGGGTGTGGGGTAAACGCAGGTGGGCGTTATCAGGCACTACACATGATCACATCTACTAACGGACACGAACAGTGTGCTCTAGTGAGTATATGTGTAGATATCTATGTGTGGCAACACGAGGTTTATACTACACAAGATGTTGTGACAGATAGTCTGTGAGGTATATGTGTGCTGAGGTCTGTCTATTATTCAGCCGAATTATTTATGATGGGCTCGGTGATTTACTAGGGTGATCACAACACAGTTATCTTAGGGGTTGACACGACATACTTGGCGAGATGAGGCATGACAACACAACAGAGGAGTTTGTATATGGTGTGTTAGTCAGGAGGTTAAGATTTGATACAGACTAGTGTGTGTGTGATGGGTCAGATACTGTGATACAACTTAGTGTTGTATAGGTGTTTACATACAGGTGTTAATAGGTTACATAAGCTATTAATACTTGTATACTCAAGAGAGATGTCGTTATACGATAGAAGATTAAGGGATACGTGAAGGGATGTCTCAGGGGCACGAGAGGATATAGGATAAAGAGTGGTCCGTGAGGGAATGGTATAGGTCACTCTATTAGTGAACATAGTACAAGGGGGATTGTCTATGGATTTGTGGTTAAGTGGAGAGTACATGAAGACACAGGCATTACAACATCTGAGACACACTGGATCTACCAGCGTAGGTGTATGTACTACTACTATAGGCACAGTGTGAGACGTTAGATATGCACATGTCTGATAGTCGCTAGGATTTCAATGGGTGTGGGTGTAGCACTGGGATATGTGATATATATGACACAAGTGCGTAATAAACACACACTCACACATGTTATCTAACACAGATGAGAGAGAGAGTGATCTGTATGGTTTTCGGATAGCGACTATAGTGGTCACAGATCTATGGTGGACACACATACAGGTGTTCACACCTGGTAACGGGACAGTTTGCAAGATTATGGGCTAGGACTGTTAGAGACTAGGATCACAGTACACACATATAGTCACACTGTCTGTAGTGGCACAGACACACGTCTACACGCAGTGATAAGCGCACGGAGTGATATACAACCACAGGGTGGTGAGTACAGCACAGGGAAGTTCGTCTAGTTATGATCTATGAAGAGATGTGTGACGCTAGATGGATCTAGAGGGTGATGTCAAACTTAGTACTAAGAAAGGGGTGTGGGGTTACTTGTTTGAGTGTACTGAGACTCAAGTTCTCTAGGGTGAGAAGGTAAGGAGATGGGATCTCAGTGAGTCATGTCTTGATATGAGTTGATTCTTGTTATGACATAACATGGATCATAAGTGGTCTCTATAGCAGGAGGGTGTAGCACTACTGGTGGACCGTGGACGCACGTATTATAGAGAGACACTCAATACTGGACGAAACCTGACACACACCATTAGGTTAGTGAGTCATTTTGCGTCATGTATAAGTAGTGGTCATGTGTATGAGTGTATATATGTGAGACTAAGTCAGAGAAGAACATGGAGAAACACGTCAGAGAGTTGATTTACCGGAGGCAACTCGTAGGTGTCTGTCATGCGGCACTGTGTAGAGTGTAGTATACATCTACAGACACATTGTATATGTGATTAGTGTCAGGCACACATTTGAGTGGATATCTACAAGAAAGTCACAGAGTCACTCCTGTCAGAGAAAGGTGTACTAGTTAGCTATTGAGGTTGAGTTATATAGTGCATTAGTCAGACATGTATATCAGACACGACATTGCTCGTGACAAGGTACAACTTCGGGGAGCTATATAGTTAGCTATGTACGAGCACTTGATTTAGAGGGGCGGACGTGTTTCTTATAGGATATAGATCAGATATCATAGATCGGACAGTCAGAAATAACAGGGAGTAAGTTTTGGGGTCGCTGGGTTTAGTGTACGAAGGTGGTGGTCTCAGGGATACACACGGTAAGGGGGCTTGTATAGTGAATTAGGGATGAGATGTGTGAGTCACATGGGGGGGATGTGTTTATCTATTAGGTGGACAGTGTGGGTAGTGTCAGGGTGATGGATAACATAGTACCTGATCAGTCATCTGGTAGGTAGTCGTAGTTAACGTAGAGATGATGTGTATACTTGGATCAGTGGATTCGAGGGGTGATCGTCGTCGTAGATTCACACAACACGTCAGGCACAAGAGTATGTAGCGTACTGATTGCAGGAGCTGTGAGCGACAGTTACCGTTTGTGTGCACTGTATTATATAGTTTATCGAACAGTGCATACGAGATCTGTGACACGAGTCGGGTATACATGGCGTATGTTAACAAAGATGTTCTTACTATGGGGTCATGAACAGGACACTCACACGGTAATGGGGTTGTCATTGACATGTAGGTCAGAGTGTTAGACAGACATGTAGTGATTCTGAGAAGAGAGTGTAGACATGGGGGTGCCTTGCGAGCAAACTATAGTGTGACAATTGTCTCTACGGCACAGTCAGATGGGAGCGGAGTCTAGTGTGTGTGATATGGAGGTGAGACGTGAATCAGATAACACACAGGTCTGTATGTGGGGTTGATGGGATGCACGTCAACAGCGAGGCGTACGACAAGGTCATTTGTGGACATTACTCACAAGCTGAATATCAGGTATGTGTATCACATATGCACAATGAATCACAGAGTTCTTGGACTAGCACTCAGACATACTTATACATCTCTGTCTATTGGGACAGAGTGGGGTTTCACACAAGGTAACAGATTGAGTAGAGTGTCTTAGAGATGCATGTAGCGAGTAGTACTAAATAACTGGAGACACCAAGGTGTTGGTCAAGGTAATACACACAGTTAAAACTTCGGACGAGAGGTGTCACTAGTAAGGAGATGAGGAGACGATAAGCACGGTGTAGAAACTGGGTACAGTATAGATAGACATGCGTTCAGGAGATGATGAAACGTGAGGAGGAGGTGATTGGATGGTGGGTATGTGGGACCGACAACACGATATAAGTACATGCTTTAGGTGTTTGTCATATATATGTATAGCTGTGTTACAGGTCCAAAGTCTATAATAACACTTCAGAGTGGTTTCTACACGCCTATTAGTGTGTCAGACAGAGGCCATATATAGTAGATCTTAATTCTATTGAAGAGTTGAGGGTACAGGGAAGGTAGAGGGGAGAGACAAGGCGTGCTATAGATCTTGTTGATAGGCACACATTTCAACATTAGATTAATAGATAAACACACACACAGGGACACACACAACACACAAGGGACCACACACACCACACATAGTATGTGGTATATTGGGGGGGTGTGGGTGTAGATTGGGAGAGTGAGAGAGGGAGTGAGTAGAGAGTAGGAAGAGTTATCTCTCAATCTATACACATCACAGGATATCACTATATTATACTCACACAGTAACATCAACTCACTGGATGAGACAACACATTCATCATACTGCTAACATATCTCATCTCTATTTATATATATTATAGCTGATCTATATATAATCTAGATATATCTCTATATTATACTTTATAGTGTCAGACACATAGAGGGGTTGTATCATTTATGTGTTAGAGGTGGGATGGGTTCATTTATCTGTGGTGTGTAGTTCACTGATAGGTGGTACATGAGTGTATGTGAGATGTGCAGATTCAGTGTGATTTACATAGATCATTCTAGGTAGAGGGGTGGTATTATATGTTATGTGTGAGTGGCGTTAAAAGATCAGATAAGTATGTTTAGTATGAGATTAACTTCTCATAGTGTGTGGTTGTGTGTTTCAGTGGATATTATTTATATGATGAGGATAGTAGTGACATGATGGGTCAGTCTAGGTTAGTAATCTAGATATGAGTTTGTAATTTGTTTGTGTGATCTTTGTGGGACTCAGCAGACAGAGTTGTAATTGATAGAATACATTGAACAAAGCAGAAACACGTAAGGTAGACAGAGTGCCAAGGATGAAGGTAAAACAACTATTTCTAGGGAAGTATTATACACTTAGTGACTCTGACTCAGACTGGGGGAGTGTTATTCACATCTTTAAACACTCAATATGGGTAGGTAGCAATCAGAGAGAGATTAGAACGACTAGGAGATACAGACAAGTATGATCAGGGTAGTAGTGGCTATCTGTGGAGAATCACAGATGTACTGATAGAGTATTATGTATTTGTAGTATGGGATGTAGTGTATTATATTAGAATTGACCAGGGTTCTGCACGTATATGCTGAGGAGTAATATCATATGAGGGATAACAGGTTGATATCAGAGTGGAAGATAGTGAAGTATGTGGGGGGGGGGGACTTTATAGTGTGATGAGTATGTATCACTACAGAATAGGATCATGCTGGAACACAGTATATGGAGAGATTATATTACAGACACACAAATATGTGACGTATGTGTATAATCACACAGTCATGTGACATATAAGGATGACAGAGACATAGGATGGAAATTTTATCATGGCAGTGGTGTGATCTGGGTGACTGAGATATAGAGTTCATAATGAATCAAAGGATATCTATGTATTGTATTTTCAGATGGGAGAACATGATTGATATTGGAGTCTAGGTGTCATATGAGTGTGAGACTGTTAGTAGATCTATCTACTAGAGAGATAGAGTGTAATATAGAGATGTTCAGATAGATTGGAGGTATGTTCAGGGGGGGGTGGAGTTTGTCTGTGTGAAAGTGTGTAAATGGAGGAATCTGGAGACATGTACAGTTATCAGTACTAGGGGAGTAGTCATTTACAGAAACAGTATATATCAGGAATGTGTGTCGGTAGTCATATTGTAGTATATGGGGATCAACACTGTGTTTGTGTAGGTTAACAACACTGCGGTTAAACCTACATATGTGTATGGTGTTGAATACTGGTGATGACATGAGAAGAATTTATATGCAGGGGTGACAAGAAAGATTGATCTGGAACTATAAGGATAGAGTAATTACAAGGTCAGTCCAGATACTGAATAACTAGTGTTGACACACACTATATACTAGTAGTGTCACATGGTGGGTACAGATCACAGTATCTAGCATTAACTGTCAGAGGAAGAGTTACATGGGGTGTAGACTTTTACTTGAACTAGAGTACACAGGAGAGCATGTGTGTCTATGGGAGTGTCTGACAATAGACTGATGTAGAGGATATATCTGTTAATATCGACTCTTACAGCAGTACACAACTAGGTGAGCTAGTTCGAGAGAGAGATTTCACACACACTAGAGCACACAGAGAGACACACAGTGTGATTTAAGTAGACACACACAGTGTTTAAATAAGTGACGTACGGTGGTACAGTGAGATCTATGATGTGGTGCACAACTACATTAGATACATACAGTTCAATATGATATGTCTAAGAATGTACTTGGAGTACACACTGTATGCTAAATATAAGTATCATATCAGTGTCAGTGACTATATTATCATGATAGAGTGATCAGATAGCGATTTAGTGTGAGACTCACGCGAAACAACACAGTGTACATAGTGAGAATTTTATAGGAGACTGCACACACACGAGGTCTACGACAAGCAGAGAGTAGGTTATAACGAGGAATCTTCTATGTTAGGAATAGGATGGGGACAATTGAGTGAGTAGAAAGGAGACAAAGTAACTGAATAGGTAGAGTTATACAGGTTTCAAGATCTAGAGGTACAGACTGGATTATTATACAGCACAGATAAGGAACAGCGTTATATTGTAGAATTATATAAAGTCATAGTCACTTGAGTGGAGATCAAGAGGACACACACGTAGATGGTGGGTCTCTATGATGGGTCCAGGCTAACACACATTGGTTAATAGGGGTTGACGGTTAAGAGTGACTAACACATGGTATGAGTATCTCGTAGGGGTCAGTTCTAGGACTAAGAACGGGTGTCTATGGGTCAGTAGTTGCAATTTGTAAGAGATATTAACTAGGATGGTAGGTGAGACATGGAAAAATACAATGAGGTTCTGCAACTGTACGAGTATACACACTTTTAAGTGTGGAGATATATATGCTTTACATACACTTGATATACTGATAGAGATTCTGTCAGACATTCGTACAATACATTATATGGGCGTTATAGTTTGATAAGTAGGGGGTTGTTCAGTAAATATTTTGTTTTTGTTGTTTGTATGAGTGCACAGTTTGCGACACACTAAGTAAAGTAAGATAGTTTAGCTAAAAGTGAGATAAATAGATAGTGACATGGAAGTTCAGTCAAGAAGGGGGACGAGTATAGTAGCTGTCATACGCTATGTACACAAGTGGTTGTATAGGAATGATATCTGTATCTTTCAGATGGTGACAACACACAATGGGAGATCATATACTGTACATTTAAAAGCATCATGACAGCCACTGTGTGATCTCTAGAAGGAGATAGACTACACAAGTGAGGTAGTCTCGAGGTATCTCTCTCGGACTACATGTGAGATGAGTACAGTCTCGACACGAACTTAATTATAGGATTATGAGTGCGGCGGAAAGGATGACATATAGTCTTTGTGTTCTTGGAGAGTAATGGTCTCTCAGGGATATAAGTATATCATTAGACGGTTGACGATGAGAACTATTAGAGAGTGATCATCAATGTGATTATGCATTTTCTTCAGTACTTGAAGGACACACACAGTGGGATATTGAGAACGAGACAAGGTTCACGAATGGTGAGTGTCTAATACTGCAGCGTTATGACATCGACTGGACACGATGGTACTCTTTGCGGAGACACACAGGGTAATGAACAGATAGTAGATATAATAACTAACACTCTTTCAACGAGGGAGATATTATATGACTCACTTCATCATTATAGACTGCTAGCATAGATCTCTCTACGTCAGACAGTGTGATGCTAGGAGAGCCTCTCTACACATTGACACAATTCATGTTACTGTCTACAGTTGTTTTCAAGTAGACTCCAATGTATGACTTTGATCTACGACTAAGTTGGTGTTGTAGGATAATGGGAGCTCATAGGAGGGTTATAGACAGGGGGCTCAATTATATAGCTTGGTAGCCGCTCTCGTAAAAACAATAAAATACGAACTACATGCATCAAAGTGTCAGGATGATATTAAGTAGCTATCTAGACATACACAGCATCAGCTCGACTGTGTAGACAGTGATGTGTCAATGAGCACATCAGTGTCTATACATTGTGAGAGAGAGCAAATTATCACGTAGACTGTAGATTGAACATCGGGTGCGGTATTATATTCGTACACCACTCTAAGAGAAGATTGCAGACAGTCTATACGCAAGTCTGGTGCTGTAGTAGTACAATAGCTGCACACGAGCGAGGTTAGATCTAAGTTGATCATGAGATACATAGCGAGTTATTCTACAGTTACGTGTTAAGCAAGTTCTTCATATATACGAGCATACATCTTACAATAGTATTCGGACTGGATGCTTATAGTGTGAATAGACACCGTGTAGAATAAGGTCGTAAGGAACAGCAAGGTAGAGATGGGTAGATCTCGTGGATACAAACGTGTCTTATTAGAGAGGACCAGTATATACTATCGAGATACAGAAGTAGGATCCTGTGGAGATAATGCTGCTCAAGTGATGTCTATCACACTGTATGTGTTTAGGAGACATAAAATCACAGAGATATAAATATTCACGACATTAACAATATAGTGAGAAGAGTAACACGGCGTATGGGTTAAAAGAGTGAAGTCGGGGACACATATATATATACTTGGTGGGTGAAAAGGTAGAGGTCATCTATTATAGAGAGGGTGCTACAGGATTCTAGTATCAGATCATTGATGCGTCTATAAGAACACACAACACAAATGATTATAGAGAGTCATAATTGAAGAGAGGAATAGACTGAGACTATGTGAATTCAACAATGCGCACCTTTAAACATATAGGCGATGGGGTGTGATATGGTGGATGGTCTATACAGATGGAGAGAGGGACTGGTGGTATATATACATAATAGGACTATATCTCTTTCAGTAGGATTTGGAGTGGTTATATGAAGAGATTGGTCACAGTCTGAACTCTTCGTCTATAGGACACGGTCACTGAATATCTAGCACTAGTGAACATGTGACACTACAACACTAGAAGTCTTGGATCTCAGCTCACACGGTCAAGTATACTACTGAGTGGTTCGTATGTGAAAGACTCTTGTTGTTCATTAGTAGATGAGGCATGATTTCGAAGTACGTCTTCTCTGTGTAGGCAACACATGTCTAGGAACGATCATCAATGGATATATATGGAGTTCGCGGCATAGTTCTCAGTGTCTAGCAACGTGTAGTCATATCAAGTACTATTAGACTCAACAGATATAGCACACATCTATAGACTCTAACAAAGAGACGTTAGAGTAGGGTTCGCTTGATCTGTCTATCTTTGAAGACATAGGTAGAAGATGCATGGTCTAGTGGGAATACATAGATCTTGAGTATAGAGGACTGATCAGATTTCTAGTGTAGGTGAGGTGTAGTTAGGAGTAGACACACATGATGAGTTGAGATGTCTCATGGCTTGATTAGTCGAGTGAGCTAACAAGATCTGGGCCGGAGCACATATTAGTAGGAGAACAACTACAATGGAATGGGGGCACATGTCACGATCGGTAGTGTGCGTACACTGTATAGTGAGTGGTGGTATGCTTCTAAGTTGGAGTAGTAGTGACAGGTGACGAGATGAGTTTTGAGGGTCGGATAAGTTCTACGCGTTCAGTGTCAGTATTAATTACAAGTAGATGTGACGAGGATGGTTTATGAGCGTGACACAATAGGTCTGATCAGTGAGAGTAATGGGGAAAACACATGTCTGTAGTATATGGGTTAGGGAAAGTAAGTGGGTGTGAGGCGCATGTCACGTGTGTCAAACAAAGATTGAGGTTGACTCTATATCGAGTAACACAAAATGAGTTAGATCATTGTCTTAGGAGACATATACACTGACTGGTTCTATCGATGACACGGATGGGAGTTCTATGCCATCACACTGGAGGTACTATTATATGAGTCTCAATGTGCGATCATACATACACATAAGGACATGTGACTAGTACAGGGGTGGTGTGACAACGCTGCGAATTTTGAATCAGTGTAGTAGAGGCTACAGAGAGTATAGTACGATATTTGTAGTTCTGAGTAGGACACAGACACGGATAACTACCAGTAGATCATTGGAGGTAAGTAGTGAACGCATAGAGACATGAGGTAGATTAGAGAGTTGGAGGCTACTGCGGAAATTTACTTTCACGTAATACAGGAGAACCATTATACACAATTTGATGAGATATAGTTTCTATATCAGGTGAGGCACACAGAGTAAGTCTGACACACTCTAATGGGTTTTCTCATGAATTAAGACATACATGAAGTTAAGTTATGTAGTGTGATAAGGATATGTAGGGGAATGTGTAGGTAGCATGTCATTATATTCTCTATGATAGATAGGTCTCAGTAGGGTGTGATCAAGTACATTGGATGTCACTATGTAGGTCAGATTCTAGCAAGTGATCTTGTCGACAGTAGTGAGTATATGTAGGAGACAACATTGGTTTGAGTGGATTAGAGTGATTGGCTATCTCTATGTTAGGGGAGTTGAGGTAATATAGGATGGTTAGTGTTTAGATTGGTTTTATATTAGTGGGTATGTCTAGGAGGACAAAGAGTATATATGTGGATATTCTATGGTATATATGGGATTGGATTTAGTGACAGACACTTTCTCATCTGTTGGTTGTTGTTTGGGATAATATATTGTTAGTTTTGAACTAGAGTGTATGTGCTGTGCATACAGAGATCTCCGAGTGATGAGTATTTTGACATTGTGGCATATCTATAGGACAATGATCAGTTGATGTTCAAGAGTATAAATGTGAGCACAGGTAGTGTAATTTTTATTGATCACTACTCTGTTAAGAGGGATATAGAGATGGGTATACAACATCACATACTACGCTGTATGCTCATCTAGTTAGATGATCTTACGATCACTTGTTAGTAGGCACATTTAGTGCGAAAATTTTCAAATATAGGGAGTTATCGGGTGAGGACATAGACACAGGAACTAGACTTCTATTACATTTGGAAACAGAGAGAGAACGGTCAGAACTTTGCGGTATACGTAGAGCTCTTCTCCTTAACATATATCAGTAGACAGGTGGTCATTACCACTACAAACATGGGGGGGTATATGTGATAGGTTATATATCTATCTCTAGATGGAAGATATTCGGTGAGAGTGATATGCAGTGCAAGAGGGAGGTGGAGAGATTATATTGAGAGAAATGACATGTCACACCTGAGTCTCATCTTGATATAAGACTGGGTGTTCTTCACTCTGGGACATCAAATTAGAGTAATCAGAAGTCTTGTGTAAAAAGAGGTAATGAGTAGTATATGATTTGTAGTGTGTACTGGTGATGCCTATCAGTGCAGAGAGCGGTAGTGTGAGATTAGTATATCATTTGTACGAGCTTACGATACTAGAATGGAGTGTAGTCTATGGATCGGTGGTGTTGTGAGAAACATACTAGAGTAGGGGTGGATCAGGTAGTGGTCTGGTCAGAATAGTCAATTATAGTTATATATCTATGAGTCTAGATATATGAGACTACTCGTCGACATACAGTTTTAGAAGTGAATTATGTTTGGGTGCTAATTGCTGGTATGTATATCAGTTTATAAGAGAGTGAGGCCTAACTGAGGAGACCAAGACGGGGATGATTAGTTGATGAGACTAAGAGAGAGCATATCTATCATCTGATATCTTAGTATCTATGTAGTGCAATTTGTGAGTATCTATCACTCACTATGGGTAGAGATTTATTCCAACATCATCTGACATGATTTATATTACTAGAGTGATGGAGAAGTTTGTCAATAAATTCAGAGAGTTATTTATATAGTATATGGTGAAATTTCAGAGAATGTTCTATTTATTGTGTGATTGCACTGCGTGGTGTATCAATCAATAAGACACAGAGGATAGCACGGCGACTCTAGTGTTGGTAGCAATATAATATCTACATACACATAGGATGGGTTGGAGCAACAGAAAGGGGTTACCACTGTACTAGTAGGAGAGTGAGGTGGATACTATCACATCTGATAGGAGAGTGAGAATTTGGGTCTACATGTAGAGAGTGTTGAGATCAACTCATATAGGACATTACATTATACTAAGGAGAGGAGGTCAGAAGTGGGTGTCTAAGGACAGACATTACATGAGTGTGGATTGCATAGAGAGTGCACACACATTTAGTATCTGGTTTGTGTGGGATCTATACATCATAGGTTGGAGTGTTTAGTGCTGAGCACAGCTCTTTACATTAGGTAGAAGGGTTTGAATTACACACACAACACAAAGGAGGGGTAGTGTGAGATGGTGGGTTGGGGCGTAAATACGAATCTCTTGGTTCTCTAGGATTCTTCCATAAGAGTGTTGAGGTGATAGTGGTTGTTCTCTGATAGAACTAGAGCACAGTTTTGATAATCTACCATCGTTCTATTGGTCTCTGGTGGCTATATCAAGTTGAAACTTGACGCATTGTCATGATAGAATATACATTATAGTTTTGGATTGGTTGGATATTACAAGGTGCATTCTGTCTAGGTAATTTATTTTGTATGTTCTATGCGTGGATGACTGAAACAGGGGGGTCATGTGTGGGGTGTATAATATACTAGTGAGAGTAGATTTAGTGGCGGTGACTCTAAAGGGTGTGATGAGTGTAATACACATTTGTTTGTACATGTGGGTGGATATAAAGGTAGGAGAGGAGAGGAGTCAGACTATGTAGCTTAAATGACTATGATGACAAGGATCTGTTGGTATGGGTGATCGCTCTAGGTGAAAGTAAGGTTACATACGGGGTACATGAATGTTCACTACGTGACTCTTACTACATTGGTACAGATGTAGTAGTGAGAGTGCTGAGAGAGAGGTGTACACACTCAGGCATGTTAGAAAAGTGTAGGGAAATAGTGTTGATGTTCACGAAGGATTCTAATGTTGTGTGGTGATATGAAAGGGATGTGGTGGATATATATTGTTTGTGGTGTGGATTTGGGTATGAAAGGGGGGTTGATCAATGATTGTCTTTACAACATATCTAGCATTCATGAGACTCTCTATGGTGAGAGGATGTGTTTTGACAATTGAGTACTAGCGCTCCGATTATATATCTATGGTGATGCTATACCAGGTTTAGATTCTACTCTGATGGTGGGGTTGATACAACCGTATTGTATACTGTTCACATTATATATCGAAGTGGGTGTGTAATATATTGTGTCTAAGTAAGACAACATGATGACATAATATGTTTTGTATACACTAGTCTGCGCACAGTCTGACTACGTACTAGTGTGTTGGATTGAGGTGGGATAATAGTAGAATGACAACACACTGCTACACTGGAGAGAGTGGTATGTGTGTGTGATGGGGCCACACACACACACACAGCCGCTCTGAGCGATTCAACCATATAGTGAGGAGGATCATGCGTTATCTTGATGAGGATCGGCTATGTCGTACGGGACAACATGAAGCGAAGAGCCGTCGAAATCATATATACGCATGTGGTATGGAGAAATATACAACTGTCACTTGTACGCTATATGGATTGTGATATACATTCTACGGATAGATGGAGATGTACAGGAGTGAGAGACTCACAGGGACAGTCAACAGTAGACTACAATATCTGAGTGGTTGTTCTGGTATGTTACTGCACACATGTGTTGACACACACTAATGTAGAGAGCTTGGTAGGACGGAGTAAACGTTGATGTGATAGTGAATTGTTGGTGGAGTCAAGACAGATTTAGATACTGCGTATGTAACAGAGAATGTTGTGGTGAGTGCTGCATATCATCTATCTCATGTGAAGATATGTAGTGGAGGTGGGCTGGACAAGTCAGGGTGAATACGATTGAGGTGTGGATACATAACTGCATACTGTGGACCATATTGCGCGTGTGAGGGTAGAGGATGACAGTTTTACGTCCTTCTATCATCGTGCTAGCTTGGACGCATCTCAGACACATATCTATGGAGTGCATAGGATAGGGATACGCTGTGTGTCACACACATAGAATTGCTGGACATAAGTAACTAATAGTGGGTATGATGATATGTCTACTCCTGGCAGAACAAAACAAGTGAAGAGCGACTAGTAACTGGTATGGGGATTGGTTGATGAGAGACATCACAGGGTACTCTACAGTGTACATGGGATGTACTCATCAGTTTACACTACACATGACTGATTGGTCTGGGGGGGAGTACTCACAGAAAATTTAGGGATTGCACGAGAGACTAGTATAGAGAGATATAGAGTGCATCTAGGTAGATCCAACATAGATGTGACATGGCGAGCTCTATGGTGTGGAATAGCGTGGGTAATTTAGAGCACATGTACCTTAGGAGGTGATAGCAGCCACATAGTCGAGTACAACATATAGGTAGTGTGTTACATTTGTGGGGGGTGTTGACCTAAGAGAGTAGTACTTCACTGGTAGATGTGGATAGAGACTCTGGGACAAACAGGGAACAGGGTGTTAAGTTGTTTGGTGTGGTATCAAGGGTATATGAGATTTTATGTTTGTAGTATTGGGTGAGGGATGAAACAACAATGTACAAACGTCTTAGATGGTGGGTTATGGCATTGATACAAGGAGACAACACTTGGTTGGGTGTGAGTGCTATACATTAGACACGACACGGTACAGCTTATAGAATGTTGACTGACACGGAGCGTAGCAGACAGAGAGGACACACACACTACGAGTCGGTGATAAGTGTGGACAGATGGTTTAAAAGCAAAGAATTCAGACGACTCTGACAGTAGGTCACTATGGTCACATGAGCTCAAGAGGTACAGGCAGAGGATGATGTGTAGAGGGTTGAAGACACATAGATCACACTCTAGATGACATGTAAGATAGACACACGAGGTTGAGAATACACAGATCAGCGAGGAGGCAGCACAAAGGAGACACAGAGGGATCTATGCACTATAAGGTGATTTTTGAGAGTTTATATGTTTTATAAGAGGAGCTAGATTGAGTTGACTGACAGGTAGAGAAGATATTAGATACTCTATAGAGGTTTTGACTGCAGACAAGATCTATCTTTGGTTAGACAGTGATGACAGATGAAGAGCACAACGATTGCATATTGGTTGAGCACAGGACACAGTGGTGGCACAAGATGGCATCATACATACAGTGGAGGAAGACATGAGATCAGACACAATGACGAGGATTGGTGTCTATGAAGGAGAAATGTACATACTCTGTATGACGAATGTGTGCTGACCAGAACTTGAGACAAGTGCGTATAAGATGTGGATCACAGCTACACTGTTGGGAGACAGAGAAGATTCTTTGAGAGTTTTAGAGAGGGTGGTGCAGGTGCACTAAGAAACACGTGATCTGATGATTTTGTGGGGTATGGAATTGTAGGACACGATCACAATATAAAAGTGGAGTGAGCGTTCTCTAACAATCTATAGATGACCGTGCACACGAGTTGGATGAGGAGAGAGGGGGTAGTAATAGATAATTAGTTCACAGACATAGATAATACTCATGACGATGTAGTTGATCACATCTATATGAAGGACATAGACATCGGAATTGAAGCGGCAAGAGGAACAAGGATAGGGACGAAGACTGAATTAGAGGTAGGGGGCACAAGTGGAGATTCGCGACATGTTGTAAGAGCTGTGATGAGAAGAGGTCTAGAGGGGAGGTGTGAACACTAGTAACGATGGAGAGAGTATTACTATTTGTAGGAGTGTTGGTGTTGATGACATTTATAATAAGATAATAACATAGAACTCACACAGACTGACATTAGATGGGAGATATAGTCGTTGTGACACAAATGGCACACAGTCGGGAGTGCAGTGTCACTATACTTTAGACAAGAAGTGTAGTCTCTTACAGATCACACGAGCGGGGATGAGCGTGTGGGAATGTGAAGTTGACACAACACACGAGCATTGATCGAGAGGGAGAAGGAGACACGCAGGACACAGGACACATGGGGAAGACTCAGGAGCTGCACGGATGAGTAGTGGAATTAGATTAGGAATGGTTTGTTCAATTAGAGGGTATTCACATTGTTGTGGTATGTATATATGCACACAGGGAGGAGGTATGTGATACTGGTGTCTCTCGTGCACATGGGAGTAGTGGATTGAGTGGACAGAGATCTTTAGAAACTCCACTCTCACACTCTACACTCTCTCACAACCAACACACACTAGATATTCTCTCATTATATGATATTGAGTAGTGATGATGAGAGTTGGGGGTTTGTGGGGTGGTGTTTGAGAATGTGTGAGGTGAGTGATGGGAGGTGAGTGTTGGGAGTGAGTGAGTGATTATATAATATGTGTTGAAGAGAGAGTGGGTTGGTTTAGGTAGTAGTATGGGTGGGTACACTTTTGTGATGACATGGGTATGGGATGGGAATAGGGTCAATCATGTAGAGAGAGAGTGTGTTGGGGTTGAAGGAGTGTTGTGTTAGTTGGTATGGTCACATTCATGACTCTAAAGAGTGAGATTGAGTGGATTTTTGGATATTGGTGGGTGTACATTCAGACTGTATCTGGATTCGGGGAGAGATTGGGTGATCTCATGTGACAAGAGAGTGTATAGGATGTCTATATAGAAAGTGGACAAGTCACTAGAGGATCACTAGATGTTGGTGCCTGTGTCTTTGTGTGAAGGCACAGTCTGGTGAGAGGAGTGGGGCAAGTTGAGAGTTAGATGTGTATCTCTTACACAGGTTGTGTAATTGATTCTTTTTGACAGAATACTTTAAGACACACTGAGGTGAGTATTAGTACTTGATAGAGAGGTGTCGAGTAGGAGTAGACGGAGGGAGACACAGATGGACCTCATGTGTGAGAAGATTGATGTGTGTGAGATAGGGACACAGATATGGTTTGACAAGTGAGTGGTTAGAAGTAGATAGAGGTAAATGATAGTCACACGTTATTTAGAGAATAGTGCGTGTGAGTGTTTGTAGAGTGAGCTCTAGAAAATTGGGTGGATCTATCTATATTCGATACACAGAGAGGCAGAATTATCATATCAATATACACAGTGTAAGTCTACTCGTGACAAGAGTATAGTGCTTCAACTGATGTTCTTGAACGTATTGAGGTCGATGAGTAGGAGCGAGAGATCACACATGGTGAGACATTACAATGATGTGACGAACACACGACACATATATATGTGGATGATAGGGACATAGTAGTAATGGACACACTTTAGTTCTGTACACAGGTGAGGACTAGGTAGATTATGATATCGTAATAGACACATGTCATCTATGGTAGATGTGATATCATATGAGATACTTCTGTTAAGTCAGATTCACATCTCAGGTATTAGATGAGAAGACAGAGGTCCATCTAGAGTGTGAGGCATCTATCATTAGTCTATCATAACACAGATCTTTTTTGAGGACATACTAATTATACTACACTAGTGAGTATTTATAATGAGGTCAAACATTCTCTATCACTACTCTCTAGACTCTCAGTGACAGTGTTTGACAGATGAAAGAGAGAAGGATGATGGAGTGGTGCGAGCAGACGTTTGGAGTGATGGTGAAGGTTGTCTAGAGAGTCGTGTGATTATAACACGACATTAACATTGTAGAGTCTATATGTTTAGAACAATGGTCGAGACACAACCACATCAGAGAGTAACGGGAGATTATGTGTCAGAAAAGAAGCGATACACGTCAATAGATAGAGTGGTGATTAGTACAATATCTGACATCGGTGTAGTGCACACAGTTTACCATCAAGTCATACACACATTATCTTCGAGAAATAGGCGTGGAAGAGGATCGCAACACATGGCCATACACTGGATGGTGGTGATTAGATCGGCCTCGTGATAGTGGTGTGATATGGTGATAAGGAAAAAAGAACCATGACAAGAGGACAGACGAGATGGCACAAGGTGACACGACATATTGGAGAGATGACACAAGAAGGGGACACTTAGTGGTGAACGTGTAGACACATATAGATCAACGTCGAGGTCTACTATAGTAAGATGTGAGATTAGAGGTCATAGCGCACACAACATACATAGCACAGGTCTATGATAGGGAATTTTAGTAGGCCGTGCACTGATAGATACGCTATCTAAGTACATCACATATGACACACGCATCACGAAGGATTCAGTACATTACACTGAATGTACTTCAACATAGTAAGACAGTGCACACACAGACGTATATAGCGATCACATAGTG
Organism: Phyllomedusa bahiana; assembly: GCA_025379985.1. Taxonomy (NCBI): domain Eukaryota; kingdom Metazoa; phylum Chordata; class Amphibia; order Anura; family Hylidae; genus Phyllomedusa; species Phyllomedusa bahiana. The sequence goes on from JAODAL010000965.1 coordinate 166,543, forward strand.
TTGTCACGAATTAAAGTAGGTAGATGAGCGAGACCAGACATCACACATCACGCAGTGAAGAGCGCGGATAGGATATCAGTATATCTTACACACTAATTTCACAGTGATCAGCAGATATGTAGAACTATTTCTAGAGACGGTGTGACCTTACATCACAATTGGACAGGGGCACACATCGGGAGACACAAGGAGTGAAGAGCACACAGACAATCGAGACACGTACAGAGGACATAGTGCATGATGAACATCGTGTCACACAATTGAGAGTAAACTGGAATGGAGTGAAGCACCATAGATATATATAACAGGGTAACGTCGATGTAAGAGGTCATCTATGAATCTAGGAGGTTGAACATAGGTGTCAGGAGGAGGAGTCTACAAGTTCTGAACACAGGTGTGTAGGCACATTGTGCGCGAGTGCAAGTAGTGTATAATGAGATGGGGAGGCAGTCTGGGGACAGCAAATGGTGACAGTGTACACACGTTAACATTTGTATACACATCATTAGTGATTGTGAAACTGAGGGAGGTAAGTGTATGACGAGACTTAGGTAAGCGACGATATCATGTGATAAGATATGAAGATGACACACTATATCGACAGAGGACAAGGGATGAAGATATAGTGTGACAAACTATAGTTATGATTAATCGAGGTTGAGTGATAATAGTCATGTCTAGAGGATGTAATTGGACTACTAAAAAAAACAACTTACCCTAAAAGATACTTTTTGCAGGAACTAAATGGGGGGAAAAAGCAAATTTCCCGGGACCCTCATTCGGAATAAGTATAAAATTTAGTGAAGAAACCCAAAATAATGACTGAATGTTCAATTCACTTGAAAAAAAAGGGACGACTGAAGCACAGCAAAATTTAGACAAATGTTTTTTCTGTGTACAAAAAAAATTAACCTGCCCTAAAGGTCTTCAAACCCCCTTTTCCCCCCCTTTTTCACTAATGACAAAATTTGTGCCGAATGGGAGCCATATTGGAAGAATGTTCACTAAAACTTTTAGAATCAAAAGGGAAAAAAGGAAAGCTCACTTTCAACTTCACGATTGGGAGATGTAAAATATTTACAAGATCTATCAAAAAATTTAATTTCAAGATTCTGAAAATTAAAAATTTTGTTTCCCATGAAGCACAAAATTTTGAAAGCAACTTATTTATAAAAAAAAAAAAGGAAAACTCAATGAGATAAGGAACGAACAAAAAAAAAAAATAATTCCAAATGGATATCCCAAAAAAACCCCCAAAATAAGTTCCGAAACTTTTTACCCCATAAAAAATAAAGCAAAATCCCCTTTTTTGTAAACTCCAAATTCCCCACAAAAAGGCTACTTCTCTCATCTCGATACAAGCACCTGATCAATATTTTAATAAAACAAATATAATCTTGCAAAAGAGAAACTGTCAAGACAAATGCTAAACAAAAAAATGTTACGGCCATAAGGGAAGTGTCAATCTTTTTCCCCAATAAATGCCAAAACCTAAGAGATCCCCCCAGGGTTAAAAGGGAAAATCCCCACACGAGCGCGGGACCCATTCCAAAAAATTCTATTTAGGGCTAAAAAAAACATTTTACTAACCTAAAAAGAACCCATACAAATAAGGATAAAGAGGGAAAAACCCACCCCAATTACATCAAAAAAAGGAATTGGGGGTAAAGGGGAAAATTCCCAGGGATAACAATTTAAATACTTTAACACAAAGCCCCAGTAACAATTTAAAAAGAAATTTTCACTGATTTATCACTAAGTTTCTCCAAGACATGAGACAAAAGGTACCACAAGTCCAAACCTATAAAGAAGAAACCATACCACTTCTTTCACAGATATAAAACAAAAGGCCCCAAAAAATCCGAAAGGTTTTAGAAAATTAAGTCGGAACTAGCGGGTTTTTGAACAATTTTTAAAGAACCCTTTTCCATCTTGCCCTTCACAAATTTACTACTCTTTAAAAGTTAACACCCCCCCTCCATTTCTAGACATGGATACCACCCTATGAAATAAACACAGAAACAAAAAATACCCCTTTTTTTTAGGGGTCAACCCCCAAAAGTCCCCCCACTGTCCCCCCAAACAAAACCAGCCACCAAAAAGAAAAGGCATATTTTGAGGGGGTGCAGGGCGGGGAACCCCCAGGAAAAAAAAAAAAGGTCCTTTTCTCTCACTAGATATCTTACTGTATCTTTTTACTCCAGAATTGGTTTTCAAAAAACAAGGTTTATTTTTAATTATTAGTAAAGAAAAAACAGCGTTTTGTCAAATCTTTTTTTTTTCCCCCCCTAACAAACATTTCGATTTTTTTTTTAGTTTTAATATCATACGCAAATACCCACAAGACTTTTTCTAGCACCCTAACTTTGTAGAACCACCACAAAAAAAAAAGAAAAAATTTTAAAGAAATTCCTACTAAAAACAAAATTTTACCCCCCCAAATCTCAGGGGCATTACTCAAAACTTTTTTAGATTAGTTTTGAAGAAATACAAAATCTTTTCTCCAACCGCAGGAATTTTAATTCTCACCAAAACAAGAACAAAAAGCTTTTAAAGGAATGAAGGTAAACCACAATGTGGTGCGACCCGGGGAATTTTAAAGGTGGAGGGGGACTGTAATATTTATTATGAAAAGTTTAAATAGAGGCACAAAAGATTTTTTGTATAACATATTATAAAAAATTTTTCTACAGGATCCCTTTTTGGAAGGTCAAAATTTCCCGCTTTAATTTAAAGCACTATTTTGGGAATATAAAACCAAAAAAGAAAAAAATATTTATAATTCCAAACCAAAATACCTTTTTTTTTTTTACTTCCTTCCCAAGTACACAAAATCTAAAAAAAAAAACCTCCTGGGCCCTATCATACAGGGAAAAATTTTAGCCTTGTAAAATTACACACTTCTTTTGATCCACCTTAACCCCAAACAAGTTTTTTTTTTAAAAAAACACCTTAGAGATTCAGGTCTTTTAACCACTTTTTTACAGATTTACCACCAAAAATTTGAAAACATTTTAAATTTCTTCTGATGTCACCCCCACTTTACTCAAAAAATTACAAAAACTTAGGTACAATTGGTTTTAGAAACCTTTTTGGTAAATTTAAAACAAAATTTTTAAACGAAAAAAAAAGGCCCCCTATGGAAAAGTCAAAAAATTTATTTGGGGAAAAAAATTATTTCAAAAAATTTTCGACATACCTATCACCAGATAAAAGGGCACGCATGGGGCCCAAAAGGCCCCCTTATCCAACATTTTTATGGGGGCCCTTTTAGGTTCATTAAAATTTGGCAACCCCAAAAAAATCAGTATATCACCTGTACAAAAGAACATATGCCTGTTTTTCATATGGGCGGGGGCCGTTAATATGATTCCAAATTAATTATTTTTAAACAAAAAATACTTGGAACTTTAGTTCACTGCTAATTAATTCCAAACCTATTTTTTTTTTGGACCAAAATTTTTCACTTTAAAAAGGAAATTCCATTACCTCCACTCATTTCAAAAAGTAGATTCCCCGATTTGTTTTATGTTTTATGTCTTTATGTCCCTTTTTTGGGCCCCTTTTTGACCCCTTTTTACCCCTTGTCCCCCCCCCCCCCCTTTTCTTTTTTCTGTTCCCCCACATCCCCTTTATTAAAATTAAATAAAAATTATGGTTTAAAAAGTAGATTCCAATACTTATATTCAGTTTTTACAGGGGCGCACTACAAGCCCTGGTTAATCAATATCCCCTTACGGCCAGTTTAAGAGGGTCCGAAAAAATTGACGGAAGATGAAAAATTTTTGAACCAAATAAAATTCTTGGAAACAGATTCAAAAGAAAAAATGGTATCATAGAACACTTTTAGAAGACGCCATAGATAGAACATCTAAACTCACCCAAAAAGACTGTCTAACTCAAAAGAATACAGAGGAGACTAAAGCAAAGTCTAAATCTTTTAAAACTTTTACATGCCCAAGAATCAAACATTCTCTTATTGCCCAATTTAACTCGTCTCATTCTAAAACAAAACAAATCCTTACTAAGCACTGGTATCTATTGAAGAAAGATCCCTTCCTAGGTCCTGTGATCCCAGAGAAACCTAATCTGATTTTCAAGAGGGCTCCGTACATCAAAAATATACTACCCCCCAGGAGGAAAGAAACCACCCAGAGACTCAAACGATTTCCATGCAACAGGCAGTTTTGCATGTGGTACTCCCATGTCTATTTGAAAAAAACTTTTGTATCACACCAAATATAACTTAAAAATAAACCCCACCTATCCTATAATTTCCCATCTTCCCTTGAAATTTTCCTTTTAAAATTTATGGATAGAATTTCCTGCCTTCTACAAACGTCGGCAGGACTACCGCGCGCTCATATCAGAAAAAAGGCCACAGGGCCGGGTTTAGAAAGGCACATAAAAAAAAGGTGGCTTACAGCAACACACACCCCAAAAAATTTGATGACCGAAATCACCCTGCGATTTTATTGATAATCACACCGATGTTCCCGACATTGAAAAAAAAAAGAGATGTTTTGGATTTATAGATTAAAAACATTGAAACCCCAAAAGGGCTGAATGTTGATGGAACTTATACGCTAGAAAAAAACTTTCTTTTTTAGTTCCAAGGGGTCTACCCCTCTCGCTATTTAGGGGATACATATATTGTCCCTGTTTCTGTACATCATTTATTTAGTCAAAAATTAAATTCCTTCTATAAAAACTTCTTCTATAATGTGATATTTAGAACTCCGCTCTTTGTGATAATATATGTAAAGACCGTATTTTGTTTTTTGGGTCAAAAACCTGTATATCCCACATAATTTTGGGTTCGCTATTTCTTCTGCAATATCCCTTTTTAAAATATTTTTTTACTTTTTTTTTTATTTAGAGCAGTCCCTAAAATAGGGTTACTCAATTACACCCGCCGTTCTGCCCCTTTTCCCCCGCTCCCATCCCGTTTAAAGCTAATCCCCCTCACACCCTCATATTCAAACCCCGCTTTCACAGCCCCCATTTACCCCCCCTAAAAAAATTCCCCCGCTTCCTACAGCCCTAATATTCACCCAGCCCTAATATTCACCCAGCTTTCCTATAGCCCTCATATTCACCCAGCCCCCCAAAATTAAAACCCCCCTTTTTCCTTTCCGCCCTCATTTGCCCACTTTCCTACAGCCCCCCAATTCACCCCGTTTCCTACAGCCCAAAAAATTCACCCCGCTTCCTACACCCTAATATTTTACCCCGCCCTCAAATTCCACCCAGCTTTTTCCTATAACCCTCATTCACCAGCTTTTTAAGCCCTAAATTTACCAGTTTTACCGCCCTATCTCACCCACTTTCCTATACCAAAAATTTTACCCCGCTTTCCAAAAGCCCCCAATATTCACCCAGCCCTCATATTCACCCAGCCCTCATATTCACCCCGCTTTCCATAGCCCCCTTCACCAGCTTTTCCCATCCCTAATATTCACCCCGCTTTTGTACCCCCTCATCTCACCCCCTTTCCTACACCCTATTTTTACCCGGCTTTCATAGAGCCCTAATATTCACCCAGCTTTCCCACCGCCCTAATTCACCCGCCCTAATATTCACCCGCTTTCCCAAGCCCTAAATTCACCCAGCCCTAATATTCCCCGCTTTCCACCGCCCCCAATTAACCCGCCCTAAAATTCACCCAATTTCCTAAGCCCTAAAACACCCCCCCCTAAAATATTAACCCAGCTTTCCTACCGCCCTCATATTCACCCAGCCCTAATATTCACCCAGCTTTCCTACCGCCCTCATATTCACCCAGCTTTCCTACCGCCCTCATATTCACCCAGCCCTAATATTCACCCAGCTTTCCTATAGCCCTAATATTCACCCAGCCCTAATATTCACCCAGCTTTCCTACCGCCCTCATATTCACCCAGCCCTAATATTCACCCAGCTTTCCTACCGCCCTCATATTCACCCAGCTTTCCTACATCCCTCATATTCCCCCCCAATATTCCCCCCTTTTGTAAACCGCCCTCATCACACCCCAGTTTCCTACACCCCCAAATTCACCCAGCTTTCCTACGGCCTCATTCACCAATTTTTTCCAGGCCCCCCCTATTCACCCGCTTTCCCACAGCCTAATATTCACCCAGCTTTCCCATAGCCCTCATTCACCCAGCTTTCCTACAGCCCCCATATTCCCCCGCTTTCCCATTGCCCCCATATTCACCCCGCCCCCAATATTCAACCGCCTTTTTCCCCATAGCATCATATTCACCCAGATTTCCTACGGCCCTCATATTCACCCAGCCCTCATATTCACCCAGCTTTCTTTTCCGCCCCCATATTTTACCCCCGCTTTCCCACCGCCTAAAATTCAACCCCCGCCCTCTTTTTACCCAGCTTTCCTAACCCCCCTCTAATTTCCCCCCAGGGCCCCATATTCCCCGCTTTTTCCCACCCAACCCTCTATTCACCCAGCCCTATCATCACCCAAACTTTCCCTTTCCGCCCTATATTCACCAAACCCCTCATCATCACCCAGCTTTCCTACCGCCCTCATATTCACCCAGCCCTCATCATCACCCAGCTTTCCTACCGCCCTCATATTTTACCCAGCCTTTTCCCACCCCTCATATTAAACCCCGCCCCCTCAATTTCCCCCGCTTTCTTTCCCCCCTCTTTTTTAAACCCCGCCCTCATCATCCCAGCTTTCCTAACCCCCCTCTTTTTCAACCCCGCCATCATCATCACCAAACCCTTTTTACCGCCCTCATATTCACCCAGCCCTAATATTCACCCAGCTTTCGTACCGGGCCCCCATCTTATCCGGTTTCCCCACAGCCCTATATTTTACCCAGCTTTTTTACGGCCCATTCAAACCCCGGGTTTCCTAAGCCCCCAATATTACGCTTTCCCAAACCAAACCCTAATATTCACCCCGCTTTCCTACAAACCCTAATTTCACCCAAACCTTTCCCACAGCCCTCATTCACCCAGCCCTAATATTAAAACCCCGGCTTTTTCCCTTTGGCCCCCCCTATTCACCCAGCCCTCATATTCACCCAGCTTTCCCTTCCGATCCCTATTCACCAGCCCTCATCATCACCCAGCTTTCCCAAACCCCCCTCATATTTACCCCAAACCCTCATCATTTACCAGCTTTCCCACCGCCCTTTATATTACCCAGCCCTCATCATTTACCAAACTTTCCGACAGCCCGAAATTTTGGGTTTTTTAGTATAAAAAAGGCGTTTCCTTAAATATTAAAACCCTGCAGGAAATCTGGGGAAAACCCGGAGTGACATCCATTTGGGCTTTATTTAAAGCTTCCTCATGGATCCTTAAACCCGCTTTTGACAGCCCCGGTTTTGTTTGAAGCTAATAATTAAAAATAAAAAATAAATAGCACCTCGCCGGGTTTTGAGAACCCCTTAGTTTTTTATAGTTATAGAAACAAGAAAAGGTTTTTTGGGCTGCAAAAAAACAGAACAGATTTGCCTTTCAGGATTCTAAGATGGATGACAATCCCTATGTGGTCTGTATGGTTTTCGTTACCCCTTTCTTCCGGGATTACCAAAAACATTTCCTTTTCTTTACTTGCAAATTTCCAAATTCTAAAAACCCCCCAAAAAAAGGGTTTTTTTGCCGGGTGGAATGGCTGGAGTGTCGGAGCATGCGGACAGTGTTATAGTAGTTATATTCTTGTACATAGGGGGGGTATTATAGTGTTATTTTCTTGTACTAGGGGGCGTATTTAGCGTATATTTTGACAAAGGGGGCGTATTATAGAGTTATATTCTTGTACATAGGGGGCAGTATTATAGCAGTTTTAATTCTTGTACATAGGGGGCGTTTATAGTGTTTATTTTGTACATAGGGAGCAGTTTTATGTAGTTTTTTATTCTTGACATAGGTAATCACTGTGTTTTCCTCCCACCACAGGCCCAAACAGGAAAACTCGTAGAAAACTTGGTTTTTAGCGCTAGGCGATGGGAGATAAATAAAATAAGGGACGGGGGGACACTAGGCTCTGCCAATTAAATGTCTTTTTTAATGTCCAAATTAAAAGCAGAACGAAGAGCGTTTTTCCCCCGAGGATTACCCCGCTTTATCAGTTGCCGGAGAACCGAGAATTGTGGAGGGGCTCACCCACTGAATTGGAGTTTGGGCTGCCGCTTTGATCCTCGGGGATCGTCAATTTGTACAAACGAATTTTATGAGTTGTGCATTTACCTCGCACAACCGTTTCCCGGGGAGAGACAATACCCAGAATTTTTAAAACTTCATTCAAAGTTTTGTGCACGGGTGGCTTCTTCTGCCTTGTTTCATTTTTCGTATTAAATTACTATTTTTGTACATAGGGGGCATATTATAGCAGTTATATTCTTTACATGGGGGGGAGTATTATAGCAGTTTATTCTTGTACATAGGGGGGGGGTAATTTTTAGCAGTTAAATTTTGTACATAGGGGGGAGTTTATGCGTTAATTTTTTTACATTGGGGGGCAGTATTATGCGTTTATTTTTACATAGGGGGGCGTATTATAGCATTTATATTTTGTACATAGGGGGGGGCCCTTTTTTAGCGTTATATTTTGTAAAGGGGGGCAGTATTATGCAGTTATATTTTGTCATGGGGGCAGTATTATAGCAGTTTATTTTGTCATGGAGGCAGTATTTTAGAGTTTTTTTCTTGTCATGAGGGCAGTATTATAGAGTTTTTCTTTTGTAATAGGGGCAGTATTTAGTAGTTATATTCTTGTACATAGGATGGCAGTATTATCGTAGTTATATTCTTGTTCATAGGGGGCCCAGTTATTATAGTAGTTATATTCTTGTACATAGGACCCAGTATTATAGTAGTTATATTCCTGTACATAGGGGCAGTTTTATAGCAGTTATTTTCTTGTACATTGGGGGCAGGATTATAGTAGTTATATTCTTGTACATAGGGGGCAGTATTATAGTAGTTATATTCTTGTACATAGGGGGCAGTATTATAGCAGTTATTTTCTTGTACATAGGGGCAGTATTATAGTAGTTATATTCTTGTACATAGGGGGCAGTATTATAGTAGTTATATCCTTGTACATAGGGGGCAGTATTATAGTAGTTCTATTCTTGTACATAGGGGGGCTGTATTATAGTAGTTATATTCCTGTACATAAGGGGCAGTATTATAGTAGTTATATTCTTGTACATAGGGGGCAGTATTATAGTTGTCCATACAGTACTTAGCAGTATGAACAATGAGCTCCTCCCTGTATGAAATCTGTGCTCTACCCTGAGGCATGATCGGAGGAGAGACATTCAGAATAAAAATGAAGATAATAGGCAACATATATTTCCTGAAATTTTTCCCCTGTGACTCAGAAGCGACTGCTGCATCGGCGATGGTTATATTTATAGTAGATAGATCTGCCCTTTAAATTTGGGGGAATAACAGGTCTGCACTTGGGGGATTTGCATGCACATACGGTATCTGTAGGCTTCCCGCAGTGACCCAGTTAGAGCCTGTGAGCTTCATATGTGCACATTACACAGACTGAGTCACTGCTATTGGGTTTATAGATGCCTCCTGTCTTGCAGGGGGCGGAATGTGATGTATGGAGCCGAGCAGCAGCCGCTCATTCCCTGCACGGGGAGGGGGGGGGGGGTTGATGGGGTTTGGGGTGATAGAGCGGCCCCGGTGTCATCTAGAGCTGGAACACGGCATTTTACCCAGGAGACCACCTTCGATCAGGGCCCGGGGGTGTCCATCCATGCGGTGACAGTGACACAGCGGCAAGCCTACAGCACCAGGTGGCCTTATTACAGTGCAAATGAACAGCCCGATCCAGCAGAACGCCTCATGTCACGTAGAGATCACCCTCCCCGCCAACAATGACATTAGTGAAGTGCAGAAATATACACGCCCATATAGCAGTGGTTTCCAGAAGTCCTCACACCCCCCTCTTGGGGCTCCACCAGTGGAGTTGATTCTGGGGGCCCCACCAGTGGAGCTGATTCTTGGGGCCCCACCAGTGGAGCTGATTCTTGGGGCCCCACCAGTGGAGATGATTCTGGGGGCCCCACCAGTGGAGATGATTCTGGGGGCCCCACCAGTGGAGATGATTCTGGGGGCCCCACCAGTGGAGGTGATTCTGGGGGGCTCCACCAGTGGAGGTGATTCTGGGGGCTCCACCAGTGCAGGTGATTCTTGGGGCTCCACCAGTGCAGGTGATTCTTGGGGCTCCACCAGTGCAGGTGATTCTTGGGGCCCACCAGTTCAGATGATTCTTGGGGCCCACCAGTGGAGATGATTCTTGGGGCCCACCCGTGGAGATGATTCTTGGGGCCACCCGTGGAGATGATTCTTGGGGCCACCAGTGGAGGTGATTCTTGGGGCCACCAGTGGAGGTGATTCTTGGGGCCCCGCAGTGGAGGTGATTCTTGGGGCCCACCAGGGGAGGTGCTTCTTGGTAGCCTACCCGACAGCTACTACACATGACATTTTCCCTTTCAGAGGGTATGTTCACACGATCTACTGTGGCGCGTACTGTATGCGCTGCAATACATCGTGTGTTTCGGGAGCCCGCGCTCATCAGTGCATACGCCCGGGGTGCGGGGGGGTGGCCCCATTGACATTCATTACTCGCCGTGAATAATTGCCGTCACTTATCTCCCAGCACGTACAGTACGATCGTATTGCCTGAGGGGGGGGACAAGGCGTAATCCATAGTTCTCTATGAGAGCTATGAATTACCGTAATTTCGGCTTCTCGCTTGTATTAGAGCTGCAAATACGCGCCGAAATTACGCCGCATGAACATAGCCTTACTCTGCGCCAGCTCTGCTCGTCTCAGGGCCCCACTAGGGACCCGCTTGGGGTTTCCCTGGTCCCTGTGGGTCAGTCCCAACCTGCACTCATGTCCACATTTGTCTATAAGTAAAGAACCAAAGTTGAAGCAGGTGACCAATATGGCCGTCGCTAGATCAGGGGACCAGGCAGATGGTAGCGGAGGACATGGGAGGCTTATAATGGCGGAGCGCTCTAATGTGTGACCCTCTGCAGTGATGAGGATGAAGGATGATGACGCTCTCCATCTAGCATCACCCCCGACCCTAATCCCCACTGCTCCCCAAATCAGAGGTTACCACTGACACCCTGTAACCCAACAGCAGCTGGATAAGAGACAGCAAGAGATTACAAGATACGAGACAGTCACTCTACACAGGCAAGAAACCCGAAACAGAGAGCGCAAAGTAAGAGACGTCAGGGAAGGGGCAGAGAGCGCAAAGTAACTTACAGCAGCTGGATAAAAGACAGCAAGAGATTACAAGACAAGAGACAGTCACTACACAGGCAAGAGACCCGAGACAGTACATGAGGGAGACACAGGCCAACAGGTAAGACAGAGATGAGCAGCTGAAGGTATGAGACAGCGAGGAGTCAAAAAGAGACCAACAATGAGAAGAGACGGCTCACCTGCAGACAGGTAAGAGACAGAGGAAGATTATAAGAGAAGAGACAGTCACTACACAGGTAAGAAACCAGAGACAGCAGAGTACAGAACATAGGGAGACAGAGATAAGCATCTGCAGGTATGAGACAGTGAGGAGTCAAAAAGAGACTGACTTTTGCCTCTGTTGCTGTCTCTTCTTATTGTCTGAGATTATACAAGAGAGACAGTCAGTAATAATAGCTCAGGAAGAGACTACAGGTAAGTGAGATTATGTGATAAGAGACGGCCAGGGAGGGACAAAAGATGCAAGGAAAGAGACAACAGGGTAAGGGACAGAGAGCGCAAGATAAGGACAGCAGAGAAGAGACAGAGAGCGCAAGGTAAGTGACAGCAGAGAAGAGACAGAGAGCGCAAGGTGAGAGACAGCAGAGAAGAGACAGAGAGCGCAAGGTAAGTGACAGCAGAGACGAGACAGAGAACGCAAGGTGAGAGAGAGCAGAGAAGAGAGAGAGAGCGCAAGATAAGGACAGCAGAGAAGAGACAGCGCAAGCTAAGAGACAACAGGGAAGGGACAGAGAGCACAAGATAAGGACAGCAGAGAAGAGACCGCAAGCAAAGAGATGGCAGAGGAGGTGCAGAGTGTAGGGTAAGAGACAACAGGGAAGGGGCAGAGAGCACAAGGTGAGAGACAGCAGAGAAGGGGCAGAGAGCACAAGGTAAGTGACAGCAGGGAAGGAGCAGAGAGCACAAGGTGAGAGACAGCAGGGAAGAGGCAGAGAACGCAAGGTAAGTGACAGCAGGGAAGGGGCAGAGAGCGCAAGGTAAGTGACAGCAGGGAAGGGGCAGAGAGCACAAGGTAAGTGACAGCAGGGAAGGGGCAGAGAGCACAAGGTAAGTGACAGCAGGGAAGGGGCAGAGAGCGCAAGTTAAGTGACAGCAGGGAAGGAGCAGAGAGCGCAAGGTAAGTGACAGCAGGGAAGGGGCAGAGAGCGCAAGGTAAGTGACAGCAGGGAAGGAGCAGAGAGCACAAGGTAAGTGACAGCAGGGAAGGAGCAGAGAGCACAAGGTAAGTGACAGCAGGGAAGGGGCAGAGAGCGCAAGGTAAGTGACAGCAGGGAAGGGGCAGAGAGCGCAAGGTAAGTGACAGCAGGGCAGGAGCAGAGAGCGCAAGGTAAGTGACAGCAGGGAAGGAGCAGAGAGCGCAAGGTAAGTGACAGCAGGGAAGGGGCAGAGAGCACAAGGTAAGAGACAGCAGAGAAGGGGCAGAGAACGCAAGGTAAAGTGCAGCAGGGAAGAGGCAGAGAGCGCAAGGTAAGTGACAGCAGGGAAGGGGCAGAGAGCGCAAGGTAAGTGACAGCAGGGAAGGGGCAGAGAGCGCAAGGTAAGTGACAGCAGGGAAGGGGCAGAGAGCAGGATGAGAGCCAGGGACACAGCGTGTAGGTGACAGCTCCCTCCTGGCAGGTGGCAGACAAGATGGCAGGTACAGTCACCCAGACCACAGAGCTGCTGGCGGCGGTGACATTTGGCGCCCCCAGGTCACCCGTAGGTGAGGTCACCAGCTCGACGTGTGCCAGCAGCCCCCTCCATAAATATAGCATTGGCGACAGCAGCACAGGAATGTCCACACTCCATGCTCCTCATAGGCCCCGCCGCCGGCTGCCCATTCGCCCCCTCCATGCCCGGCGGTGTTGACCCTGGCCGTGCCCGGCTGGACGGTCTCCCCTGCTGCCCTCCTGTGCACGGCTGCGGAATACGTCGGCGCTATAGGAATACGTCGGCGCTATAGGAATACGTCGGCGCTATAGGAATACGTCGGCTCACTCACCGGGCTCCGCCGCTTCAGGCTGACGTTCTTCCAGAGCAGGAGGTGCAGCTGGTGTAGGAATCCCATGGTGGGCGCCGAGACCCCCGGCCACTTCTTCCTGGCACTTTTGCGCTGCGATCCCTACGCCGCAGGGTTATTCAGAGGCAGGTAGCGTGCGGGCGTCCATGATGCCGACATTGATACATGACACAATGAAGTATACAATGTATCCACCGAGCAGAGCAACAATGGATTGTGGGAGATGGAGGGGGGGGGGGGCTCCGCAGGGACCGCTGCCTGGACTGAGGGCCCCACCGTGGCGGCGGCTATGCTGCCCTGGCTCCTGCTCTGCGGTCTGGCCAGCTATCAGCTGTGTTTTCATCTCTCTGCTGCCTCCTCCTCTTACTGCATTGAGTTACATCCTATGCCAGTCCGCCTTGGCCCTGGCTATTCTTAAAGGGACCGGCGCCCTATTCTCAGACATCTGTTGCGGTTGCAGTTAGGCTGAGCGCCCGCGGCGTTCGCTCATAAGTCAAGACGTTCGCTCATAAGTCAAAAAGTCTGCGTTATAACGTATACGCTAAACAAACGCCAAGTGTTCACTGACCAGAGCAGACGGATGACATCCATTTTTGTGTTTTTTTCACCAGGTTTGCGATTGGCTGTCTCCCATTTTTCTCTGCTATTTGATTGGGTAGGTTTGTTTATATTTTTATGACGGATACAAACTTATACGTTCACAGCACGGGCGCATACACTGGGATACGCTTACAGCGCAGGCGCATACAGTGGGATAGGTATACAGCGCAGGCGCATACACCGGGATGCGTATACAGCGCAGGCGCATACACCGGGATGCGTATACAGCACAGGCGCATACACCGGGATGCGTATACAGCGGGCGCATACACCAGGATGCGTATACAGAGCAGGCGCATACCCCGGGGATGCGTATACAGCGCAGGCGCATACACGGGATGGTATACAGCGCAGGCGCATACACCGGGATGCGTATACAGCGCAGGCGCATACACCGGGATGCGTATACAGCGCAGGCGCATACACCGGGATGCGTATACAGCGCGGGCGCATACACCAGGATGCGTATACAGCGCAGGCGCATACACCGGGATGCGTATACAGCGCAGGCGCATACACCAGGATGCATATACAGCGCAGGCGCGTACACCGGGATGCGTATACAGCGCAGGCGCATACACCGGGATGCAAATACAGCGCAGGCGCATACACCAGGATGCGTATACAGCGCAGGCGCATACACCAGGATGCGTATACAGCGCAGGCGCATACACCAGGATGCGTATACAGTGCAGGCGCATACACCAGGATGCGTATACAGCGCAGGCGCATACACCGGGATGCATTATAGCGGCAGGCGCATACACACGGGATGCGTATACAGCGCGAGCGCCATACACCGGGATGCGTATAAGCGCAGGCGCATTACTGGATGGATCAGCGCAGCGTACAACGGTGCGTATAACGAGGACTACACCAGGATGCGTATACAGGAGGCGCATACACCGGATGCGTAACGGCGGCGATACTTGGAATACATATGCAGAAAGGGTACACTGTATCATGAGGCGGGCATACATGGGATGCTTATGGCAGCGCATAGATACGTTTCTTAATTACACTGTAACGTTTTTGACAAAGCGCAGCACCCGCCGTCCTCCGTCTGTTAAAATGTAATGCAGTGAGAAACGCGTTGTCCATATACTTTTAATTCTGTTATGTCCTTATTAAACCTTGGTTCTCCTTACTCAGTAGTCTTGTTTACTACCAACACTATCAGGTGAGCACCTGACAATATATGTTTTAGGCTTGTCTTAACCACATAGACTTGTTTCACAAGGAGCACCACCTCTCTTTTTTTCTTTTCTACAGGATAGGATTAGATACACAGCCAAGCAGACGGTATCACACAGGATAGGATTAGATACACAGCTCAGCAGACAGTACACACAGGATAGGATTAGATACACAGCTCAGCCAGTTGGAGGGCATCACAAAAGGAAATAGGATTAGATACAGCAGCTCGCACAGTATCACACAGGATAGGATTAGATACACAGCCAAGCAGACGGTATCACACAGGATAGGATTAGATACACAGCTCAGCAGACAGTATCACACAGGATAGGATTAGATACACAGCTCAGCAGACGGTATCACACAGGATAGGATTAGATCCACAGCTCAGCAGACAGTATCACACAGGATAGGATTAGATCCACAGCACAGCATACGGTCTCACACAGGATAGGATTAGATCCACAGCCAAGCAGACGGTAATCACACAGGATAGGATTAGATACACGCTCAGCAGACAGTATCACACAGGATAGGATTAGATACACAGCTCAGCAGACAGTATCACACAGGTAGGATTAGATACACAGCTCAGCAGACGGATCACATAGATAGGATTAGATACACGGGGTCAGCAGACAGTATCACACGGATAGGATTAGATACACAGCTCAGCGACGGTATCACACAGGATAGGATTAGATACACAGCTCAGCAGACGGTTTGACACAGGATAGGATTAGATACACAGCTCAGTAGACAGTATCACACAGGATAGGATTAGATACACAGCTCAGTAGACAGTATCACACAGGATAGGATTAGATACACAGCTCAGCAGACGTATCACACAGGATAGGATTAGATACACAGCTCAGCAGACGTATCACACAGGATAGGATTAGATACACAGCTCAGCAGACAGTATCACACAGGATTGGATTAGATACACAGCTCAGTAGACAGTATCACACAGGATCGGATTAGATACACAGCTCAGCAGACAGTATCATACAGGATGGGATTAGATACAAAGCTCAGCAGACAGTATCACACAGGATAGGATTGATACACAGTCAGCAGACGGTATCAACAGATAGGATTAGAACACAGCTAGTAGACGTCACACAGGATAGGATTAGATACACAGCTCAGCAGCCAGTATCACACAGGATAGGATTAGATACACAGCTCAGCACAGTATCACGCATTGCAGGCTGGTAGCAGTAGAGGTCTGTGCTCTCGTTGTAGCGTTATTACAGTTAGTCCATATGGCGCTGTCACTGTGGCATCTACACTCCCATCATCCATCTGTCCTATAAATGACCCTGGTGTTTGGTACATAACAAGTGGATTAAGATTTGGAGACAAATCCCCGGGAATCCAGTACTGCAGGCAGCTCCAGGTCTCATGTCACTGAGCTCAGGGATTACAGTGCAAGGGGGTGCAGGGAGTGTGGGGTGCAGCAAGCATAGGGTGCAGGGAGTGTGGGGTGCAGCAAGCATAGAGTGCAGGGAGTGTGGGGTGCAGCAAGCATAGGGTGCAGTGAGTGAGGCGTACAGCAAGAATCGGCTGCAAGGAGTGTGGGGTGCAGCAAGCATAGGGTGCAGGGAGTGTGGGGTGCAGCAAGCAAAGGGTGCAGGAAGTGTGGGGTGCAGCAAGCATAGGGTGCAGGGAGTGTGGGGTGCAGCAAGCATAGGGTGCAGGGAGTGTGGGGTGCAGCAAGCATAGGGTGCAAGAAGTGTGGGGTGCAGCAAGCATAGGGTGCATGAAGTGTGGGGTGCAGCAAGCATAGGGTGCAGGAAGTGTGGGGTGCAGCAAGCATAGGGTGCAGGGTATGTGGGGAAGAACGAGGTGCAGGAAGTGTGGGGTGCAGCAAGCATAGGGTGCAGGTAGTGTGGGGTGCAGCAAGCATAGGGTGCAGGGAGTGTGGGGTGCAGCAAGCATAGGGTGCAGGGAGTGTGGGGTGCAGCAAGCATAGGGTGCAGGAAGTGTGGGGTGCAGCAAGCAAAGGGTGCAAGATATATGGGGAAGAAGGAGGTGCAGGAAGTGTGGGGTGCAGCAAGCATAGGGTGCAAAAAGTGTGGGGTGCAGCAAGCATAGGGTGCAGGGAGTGTGGGGTGCAGCAAGCATTGGGTGCAGGAAGTGTGTGGTGCAGCAAGCAAAGGGTGCATTATATATTGGGAAGAAGGTGGTGCCGGAAGTGTGGGGTGCAACAAGCATAGGGTGCAGGAAGTGCGGAGTAGAACGACGTGCAGGAAGTGTGGGGTGCAACAAGCATAGGGTGCAGGAAGTGTGGGGTGCAACAAGCATAGGGTGCAGGAAGTGTGGGGTGCAACAAGCATAGGGTGCAGGAAGTGTGGGGTGCAGCAAGCATAGGGTGGAAGAGGGTGTAGAAAGTGTTGGATGCAGTAAGCAAAGAGTGGAAGGAGGGGCAGCAAGCATAGGATCCAAGATGTATGGGGTAGAAGAAGGTGCAGGGAGTGTGGGGTGCAGGAAGCATAGTTTGCAAAGTAGTGCATGACGTGTGGGGTGCAAGGGAGTGAAGCAAGCATAGGGTGGTGCAAAGGGTTGCAGAAAGTGTGGGGTGCAGCAAGCATAGGGTGCAGGTGTGGTTTGCAAGGAGCTGTAGGAAATGCAGGGTGTAAAGGGGGTGCAGCAAGATAGGGTTCAACAAGGATGGGATACAAGGGGTGCAGGAAGAACAGCATACAAACTGGTGCAGGAAGCATTTGATAGAAGGTGTGCAGAAAATGTGGGGTGCAGCAAGAACGGGCTGCAAGGGGGTGAAGGAAGCACAGAGTACAAGGGGGTGCAGGACACACAAAGGGGGTGCAGTCATTATCATGATATGAGGAGGGGAACAGGGGTAAGAGGGAATCACAGACTGGTCTCCAGCAGCACAGAGTATTTCAGGAGACAAGTGTAGTCATGGGGTTAAGTGACCTGATGATGTTATTGAGGACAACATTGCATATGATGGGGGCATTACCGTGAAATGAGGAGGGGAACATGGACAAGTGGGAATCACAGATTGATAGAAGAAGGAGCATGGTCTCCAGCAGCACAGAGTATTTCAGGAGACAAGTGTAGTAATGGGAGGCCGTGACCTAATGATGTTATTGAGGACAGCACAGAGTATTTCAGGACACCGCTGCTCCATAGTGAAATAGGTGCATGCCTCCATCTCTGTGGGGAGAGGACTTTGCTCTGCGATACAGATGAGAGGAGCTTGTGCCACCGCCGCTGCATGCTAACTAACAGGGCGGCATCCAATAAGAATACTAAGAAGCCATCCTATACCAGAGACGGGTACAATGCCGCGCTCCCTGGACCCTGCGTGACCCCGATTCCCAGGACGCCTCAGGCGGCAAAGACGAAATGTTCAGAAAAATGTTATCCCCGGGTTTTAAAATTCAGGAATCCAATTCACTAGGAAAGGGAAACGAAGATAAACCTGCCCGCATTGCTTTAGTGCAGACTATTTTTCCCTGTTTCGCCACTGGGGGATAAGGAGAGGCTTGGCTGCAGGGAAAAGGTGAATGCAGACTATTGCTCTCTGGTTCAGGGGGGGGGCTTGGCTGCGGGGCAGGGGTTTCAAGGGGAAATTTCTCCCTGTTATCAGCCAAATATCAGGAGGCTATGGCTGAGGACGGTGAATTTCAGACTTTTTGTGTCTGTTTTTCAGCCCCGGGATTGGGGGGAAAGGGTATGGCCCGCAGGGGGGTGAATGCGATATTTCTCTCTGTTTCAGCCAGTATCGAGGAGGTATGGGTGGGCAGGGGAATTTCAGACTATTGCTCCTGTTATCAGCAGTATCAGGGGGGGCTATGACTTTCAAAGGTGAATGCAAAACTTATTTCTCTTGTTACAGCCAGTATCAGAGGGGGGTATGGCTGCAGGGGCAGGTGAATTGGGGACTATTGCTCTCTGTTATCAGCCCGTATCAGGGGAGGTGTGGTTTCAGGTCAGGTGAATGAGACTATTTGGGTCTCTGGGATCAGGGGGAGGCTTTTGGCTGCCCGGGAAGGTGGGAAAGCAGACTATTCCCCGGGTTTTCAGGGCCCGTATCAGAGGGGGCTATGGCTCTGGACAGGTGAGTGCAGGCTATTGCTCCCTGTTATCAGCCAGTATCAGGGGGAGGCTATGGTGCAGGGGCAGGTGAATGCAGACCCATTGCTTTTTCTGGTATCAGCCGTACAGGGGGGGGGTTTGGCTGCAGTACAGGTGAATGCAAAAAATTGCCCCCGTTTTTCAGCCCTATCAGGGGGGGGCTATGGGGTGCAGGACAAGTGAATGAGACTATTGTTTCCCCGTTTTCAGCCGTATCGGGGAGGGTGTGCTGCAGGTCGGGGAAGCCCGACTATTGCTTTGGTATCAGGGGGAGGCTATGGGGGTGCCCGGACAGGTGAATTTCAGGGCTATTGCCCTCTGTTATCCGCAAAATTCAGGGGAGGTATGGGGTGCAGGGGAAAGGGGAATGCAGACTATTGTTCCCTTTATCAGCAGTTTCAGGGGGAGGGTATGGGTGCGGACGGTGAAAGCAGATATTGCCCCCTTTTTTCCCGCCAGTATCAGGGGTGGCTATGGCGGCCCGGACGGTGAATGCAAGGGCTATTGTCCCCCCTTATCGCCAAATATCAAGGGGGGGGCTATGGCTGCAGGACAGGTGAAGCAGACTATTACCCCCTGTTATCAGGGCCCGTATCAGAGGGGGGCATGGCTGCAGGAAGGTGAATTTCAGGCTTTGCTGTCTGTTATCAGCCCGTATTGGGGGGGGCTATGGCTGCAGGACAGGTGGGAAATTAGGGGCTATTGCTCCCTGTTATCAGCCAGTATTTAGAGGGAGGCTATGGCTGCAGGAAAGGGTGAAGCAGGGGTATTGCTCCTGTTATCAGGGCCCGTTTGGGGGGGGGGGGGGGGGGGGGGGGGGGGGGGGGGGTGGGGGGGGGTATTAACCCCGGGTTTAAGCAGTTTTCCCCCAAGCCAGATCAGGGGAAATTGAAATGCAGGGCTTAAAAGGGGGCCCCCTGTTATCAGCCAAACATCCCGGGGAGGATAGGGGTGCGGACAGGTGGAAAAGCCCGGGCTTTGCTCCCCGTTATAGCCAGTAATCAGGGAGAGGCTATGGCTGCAGGACAGGTGAATTTCCAAAATATTGCTCCTGGTATCAGCCAGTAAAAAGGGGGGGGCTATGGGCTTTCAAAGGGCGGTGAATGGAGCTATTGCTCTCTGGGTTTTCAGCCCCGTATCGAGGGGAGGGGTATGAGCGGGGCGGTGAATGCGGGCAAATTTCCCCCCCGTCCCTCAGCCGAAACAGGGGGGGGGCATGACCGCAGGACAGGGGAAAAGCAGAATATTGGGCCCCCCGGGTTTTTTGCCAGTATTTAGGGGGGGGCTACGGGTGCGGACAAAGGGGAATTTCAGCTTTGCCCCCTGTTATCAGCCGTATCAGGGGGGGGGTAAAGGGCTTGGGGCAGGTGAATGCAGACTATTTTCCCCGTTATCAGCCAGTTCGGGGAGGCTATGGCCCGCAGGACAAAGGGGAAAAGGCTATTGCCCTCTGTTTTTCCGCCAAAAATCGGGGAGGTAGGGGTGCAGGGCCCCGGTGGAAAGCAGGGGTATTTTTTTTTTTCCCCCTGTTTCAGCCCGTTTTCAGGGGGGGGCTATGGGTGCAAAGGGCGGTGAATGCAGACTATTGCCCCCCGGTATCGAGCCCCAAAAAATCAGGGGGAAGGGTTGAGGGAGGGCAGGGGAAAGCAGGATATTGTTTGTTATCAGCCGTATCAGGGGAGGGGTTTGATGCAGGGCGGTTTTAAAGCGGAAATATTTTCCCCCGCATCAGCCCGTTTCAGGGGGAGGTATGACCGCAGGACAGGTGAAAGAAAACTATTGCCCCCGGTTATTTCCCGTATCAGGGGGAGGCTACGACTTTCCCCGGACAGGTGAATTTCAGGGCTATTGCCCCCCGTTACAGCCAGTATCAGGGGGGGCTTTGGGGTGCAGGACAGGTGAAAGCAGACTATTGCTCCCTGTTATCAGCCCGTTTTTGGGGAGGCTTTGGGTTTCAGGACAGGTGAAAGCAGACTTTTTGCCCCTGTTATCCCCCAATTTCAGGGGAGGGGGTGGTGCCGGCAGGTGAATGGGAAGGGCTATTGGCCCCCCGTTATTAGCCAGTATCAGGGGGGGCTATGGCTGCGGACAGGGGAATGAAAACTATTTTTCCCCCCGTTACAGCCAAATATCAGGGGGGAAAGGTTTTGGTTTCAGGAAGGGGAATTTCCCGGGTATTGCTCTCTGGTATCAGCCAGTATCCGGGGGGGGCTATGGATGTAGGACAGGTGAATGCAGGGGCTATTGCTCCCTGTTATCAAACCAGTATCAGGGGGAGGCTATGGCTGAAAGGGCAGGTGAATGCAGACTATTTTCCCCCGGTTTTCCGCCAGTATCAGGGGAGGCTATGGCTGAAAGGGCAGGGGATGCAGACTATTGCCCCCCCGTTATCAGCCTTTCAAAGGGGGGGGCTTTGGCTGCAGGGGCAGGTGAATTTCAGACATTGCCCCCCCTTTTCAGCCAGTTTCAGGGGGAGGCTTGGCTGCAGGAAGGTGAAAGCAGATTTTACCCCCGTTTTTCGCCGTATCAGGGGGTGGCCCATGGCTGCAGGACGGTGTAAATTTAGACTATTGGGCCCCCCTTAAACAGCCGTATAGGGGGAGGCATAGCCCGCCGGAAAAGGGGGAATGCAGACTATTGCCCCCCGTTAATTTAGCCAGTATCAGGGGGAAGCTATGGCTGCGGTAGATGACTGCGAATTGCTCTTTGAGTAGTCCTTGGAGCATCACTCTCATCCTGCTCACTGCACTTGTAGTGTCCTGCTGAGCAGTCCCTGGAGAATCCTCTATCCTTTCCCCCATTGTAAAATTTTAGTTTCCTGTGATAATTATAAAACCGGGTGCCATCTAGAGGCCAAATGGTAACAAACAATATCCCCTATGGAAGGACTAGAAGTATAGAAAAAAAAAAAACACAACCAGTCCAGAACTTTCCAGAAATCCATTTCCCTTTTGGGAAATTTTGGGGGTTTCTGGGGGACCCCAAAGGGCCATGATGCACTGCAAAAATGCTTGTAATTTAAGCCTAACCTATCCTCAATGGGTCTTTTGTATAAGCCCCTTTGCTTTTTGCATGGGTGAAGGGACCTAACTTCTTATCAGTGTCCCGATTTGGGTGACCCAAAAGTTTTTTGGGGGGACAAACCCACTGCAACTTTTTCCCAAAAGAGAGGTGGCGCCACCCTTCTCCCCAGGGTTTTGTTGGTTTTGCAGGGAAAAAACCCATCCCTGTAATTTGGGGCACAGGGCCGTACCACACTCGTCCTGCTCACAGATGTGGCGCTGTTTCTGGAAGAGAGCAGCCATGTTTCTCCAGGCCTGTACAATCCTATCAGGGGATGACTAGAACCCATCTCTGCGGGTCTGGCACCCGTGGGGCTTTCCCCCAACTCTCTTCCTTGACCTTCAAAATGATTTAGGGACTTTCAGCCCCCAATCCTTGACAATGAGGCGCTTTTTTGCAAACGATGATGATGTTCTTCACCACGCAGCTCATCTGGTTGCCGAGGCAATGCTCTCCCAGCATCTTTGTCTGCAGATAATATTTCTCGCTGCATTTTCCTCTATGATCTCAGCTCAGGGACAGGATGATGGGAGTAGTCATCTGCAGGGTCAGTAGTCCATAATAGGTGGATAGCCCTTGTTGATATGTTGCAGGGTGGGCATCCTACCTCCTACTGGACTATATAGGGGTCTTCCAAAAAAAAGTGGGATTAGATGTGCCCGACACTTGTCCTGTCCAGTAAGGAGCGCTCTGTTGTTGGCTCTGTTATGGGGTATGTTCTGCATTTAGAGGCAAAAATTATATATGAAAAGATTTCTGCAAGGACCAATAACTGATTGTCAGACCCTAGAATAGACCCTGGTATTCAGAGCAGACCCTAGATCCAACCCCCAACTATAGTCAGACCCCAGACCAGACCCCTAAGAATGATTCACACCCCAGACCAGACCCCTATCTTAGTATTAGACCCCAGCCCCATAACTATACTCAGACCCCTATATTAATATCAGACCCCAGACCCCTATATTAATATCAGACCCCAGATCAGACCCCTATATTAACATCAGACACCAGACCTCTATATTAATATCAGACCCCAGACCAGACCTCTATATTAGTATTAGACCCCAGACCCCTAAGTATATTCAGACCCCTATATTAATATCAAACCCCAGACCAGACCCCTATATTAGTATCAGACCCAAGACCCCTATATTAATATCAGACCCCAGACCAGACTCCTATATTAATATCAGATTCCAAACCAGACCCCTATATTAATATGAGATCCCAGACCAGACTCCTATATTAATATCAGACACCAGACCAGACTCCTATATTAATATCAGACCCCAGACACCTATAATAATATCAGACCCCAGATCAGACCCCTATATTAATATCAGACCCCAGACCAGACCCCTATATTAATATCAGACCCCAGATCAGACCCCTATATTAATATCAGACCTCAGACCCCTATAATAATATCAGACCCCAGACCCCTATATTACTATCAGACCCAAGACCCCTATGTTATTAATATCAGACCCCTAAGTATATCCAGACGCCTATATTAATATGAGATCCGAGACCCCTATATTAATATGAGATCCGAGACCAGACCCCTAAGTATATTCAGACTCCTGACCAGACCCCTATATTATTATCAGACCCCAGACCAGACCCCTATATTAGTATCAGACCCAAGATCCCTATATTAATATGAGATCCCTGACCAGACCCCATCTATATTCAGACCCCCAACCAGACCCCTATATTAATATCAGACCCCTATAATAATATCAGACCCTAGACCAGACTCCTTATATTAATATCAGACCCCTATATTAATATCAGACCCAAGACCCATATATTAATATCAGACCCAAGACCCCTATATTAATATCAGACCCCAGACTAGACCCCTAAATATATCAGACCCCAGACCATATCCCTAAATTAATATCAGACCCCAGACCCCTATATTAATATCAGACCCCAGACCAGACCTCTATACAGGCAGTCCCTGACTTACACCGATCTGACTTACATCTGTCCCCTAGTTACAAACGGAGACTTATGGGGTATGCTGGCGCTTGTAGTTCCATGTTCTACAGCAGACAGTAGCTGTGGAACGACAAGTGCCAGCAGGCCCCATAAGTCTCCGTTTGTAACTAGGGGACAGATGTAAGTCAGAACGGTGTAAGTCGGGGACTACCTGTATAGGGGTCTTACATACAAACCTACAGTCCCCACCCTGTTAGTAACCCCGGGACGGCCTGTGTTAAAGGGAACCTGTCACATAGATGACGCCCCCCCTTGCTGAGGACAGCACAAGCCAGTGTCAGACCTGCTGTTTCCAGCGCTGTGTCCCTTATTCTGTAAGATGCTGAGGGCAGCACAAGCCAGTGTCAGACCTGCTGTTTCCAGCGCTGTGCCCCTTATTCTGTAAGATGCTGCAGTTTTAGAGCAATTTACCCCTCAAATCTTATTCTTGAGCAGGTGTTAGCTCCACCCACCAAAGGCTAGCCCCGCCCACTGACAGTTATTCACATTTTTTCTACCTATTCAAAGTAATAGGTTTGTCAGTTGAGGTGGGCGGGGCAAAACTTCAGTGGGCGGGGTTTTGAAAAAACTGACTCTCTGAAGGACTCTTTCGAATAAACTCTTCGGGCTGAAAACTGCAAAATTTGAGCATTAAATACATGAAAACTACAGCTCTTACAGAATAAGGGACACAGCGCTGGAAAACAGCGGTCTGACACTGGCTTTTTGCTTGCCCTAAAGCTTTCTTACAGAATAAGGGACACAGCGCTGGAAACAGCAGGTCTGACACTGGCTTGTGCTGCCCTCAGCAAGGCGGGCATAACCTATGGGACAGGTTCCCTTTGATATCTGTCCACCAGCTTGCTGACTGTTTCCAGTAACCACCAGCAGATGACTGGATATCTCGTAGGATCAGGTGCTACAGTGATTTCAGCTTCTTCTGTGGCTCACTCTAACCAGTGAAGGGGATGAAGAGGTCGCGGCTGGGACCCACCCGACCTGAGAGGCAATGTTTCCATTTCTGACCTATTTCTTGGTTTCCTGTTTTCTTTGCAGATGCCAACCTCAACCCGGGCACAGGAGCCGCAGCAGCATCAAGAAGTAATGCAAGTGCAGCTCTTAGAGGGGAAGCTCATAGGGATGGTCAGTCCTCACCAGTATATACTATGGATCACTACAAATTGATGTCAGAGGTGCATGAGGAGGTTCTGTAGCAGCTGAGGTGTAAGAGGAGGTTATGTAGCAGCTGAGGTGTATGATGTGGTTCTGTAGCAGCTGAGCTGTATGAGGAGGTTCTGTAGCAGCTGAGGTGTATGAGGAGGTTCTGTAGCAGCTGAGGTGTATGAGGAGGTTCTGTAGCAGCTGAGGTGTATGAGGAGGTTCTGTAGCAGCTGAGGTGTATGAGGAGGTTCTGTAGCAGCTGAGGTGTATGAGGAGGTTCTGCAGCAGCCGAGGTGCATGAGGAGGTTCTGCAGCAGCTGAGGTGCATGAGGAGGTTCTGCAGCAGTTGAGGAGTATGAGGAGGTTCTGTAGCAGCTGAGGTGCGGGAGGTTCTGCAGCAGCTGAGGTGTATGAGGAGGTTCTGCAGCAGCTGAGGTGTATGAGGAGGTTCTGTACGGCTAAAGGTGTATGAGGAGGTTCTGCAGCAGCCGAGGTGCATGAGGAGGTTTTGCAGCAGCTGAGGTGAATGAGGAGGTTCTGTAGCAGCTGAGTTGTATGAGGAGGTTCTGTAGCAGCTGAGGTGTATGAGGAGGTTCTGTAGAAGCTGAGGTGTATGAGGAGGTTCTGTATCAGCTGAGGGGTATTATGAGGTTCTTCAGTAGCAGCTGTGGAGTATTAGTAGATTCAGCAGAAGAGGAGTTTTATGAGGAGGTTATGTAGCAGCTGTGGTGTATGAGGAGGTTCTGTAGCAGCTGAGGTGTATGAAAAAGTTCTGACACTGAGGTGTATGAGGAGGTTCTGCAGCAGCTGAGGTGTATGAGGAGGTTCTGTAGCGGCTGAGGTGTATGATGAGGTTCTGTAGCAGCTGAGGTGTATGAGGAGGTTCTGCAGCAGCTGAGGTGTATGAGGAGGTTCTGTAGCAGCTGAGGTGTAGGAGGAGGTTCTGCAGCAGCTGAGGTGTAGGAGGAGGTTCTGCAGCGGCTGAGGTGTATGAGGAGTTCCTTGTATCAGCTGGGGTGTGTGAGGAGGTTCTGCGCAGCTGAGGTGGTTGAGGAGGGTGTGGAGCAGCTGAGGTGTAGGTTGAGGGTCTGCAGCAGCTGAGGTGTATGAGGAGGTTCTGTAGCAGCTGAGGTGTATGAGGAGGTTCTGTATCAGCTGAGGTGTATGAGGAGGTTCTGCAGCAGCTGAGGTGTATGAGGAGGTTCTGCAGCAGCTGAGGTGTATGAGGAGGTTCTGCAGCAGCTGAGGTGTATGAGGAGGTTCTGCAGCGGCTGAGGGGTATGAGGAGGTTCTGCAGCAGCTGAGGTTAATGAGGAGGTTCTGTAGCAGCTGAGGGGTATGAGGAGGTTCTGTATCAGCTGAGGTGTGTGAGGAGGTTCTGCAGCAGCTGAGGTGCATGAGGAGGTTCTGCAGCAGCTGAGGTGTTTGAGGAGGTTCTGCAGCAGCTGAGGTGTATGAGGAGGTTCTGTAGCAGCTGAGGTGTATGAGGAGGTTCTGCAGCAGCTGAGGTGTATGAGGAGGTTCTGCAGCAGCTGAGGTGTATGAGGAGGTTCTGTAGCAGCTGAGGGGTATGAGGAGGTTCTGCAGCAGCTGAGGGGTATGAGGAGGTTCTGCAGCAGCTGAGGTGTATGAGGAGGTTCTGTAGCAGCTGAGGTGTATGAGGAGGTTCTGCAGCAGCTGAGGTGTATGAGGAGGTTCTGCAGCAGCTGAGTTGAAATGAGGGGGTTCTGAAAGCAGCTGGGGTGTATGAGGAGGTTTCTGCAGCAGCTGAGGTGTATGAGGAGGTTCTTATCAGCTGAGGGGATGGGGAGGTTCTTGCAGCAGCTGTGGTGTATGAGGAGGTTCTGCAGCAGCTGAGGTGCTTGAGGAGGTTCTGCAGCAGCTGAGGTGTATGAGGAGGTTCTGCAGCAGCTGAGGTGTAGGATGAGGTTCTGCAGCAGCTGAGGTGCTTGAGGAGGTTCTGCAGCAGCTGAGATGTTTCATAGTTTCATAGTTTGTAAGGCTAAAAAAAGACGAGACGTCCATCCAGTTCAGCCTGTTGTGCTAAGGTGTTGATCCAGAGGAAGGCAAAAACCCCCAATGAGGTAGAAGCCAGTTGTCCTCATTTTAGGGAAAAATTTCCTTCCTGACTGAAATCTGGCAATCAGAAAAACCCCGGATCAATGACCCCTCCCCCTGAATCCTAGACACTGTAACTTGTTATATTATTACGCTCCAGAAATGCATCCAAACCCTTTTTGAACTCTGTTAGTGAATTCACCATGACCAGTCCCTCTGGCAGAGAATTCCATAGTCTCACTGCTCTTACAGTAAAGAATCCCTTTCTATGTTTATGTAGAAACTTTCGTTCCTCAAGACGTAAGGACGCCCCCTTGTTCTAGATAACAGTCCTGGGGATAAATAAATCTTGGGAGGGGATCTCTATATTGACCTTTGATGTATTTTAAAAATATTTATTATGACCCCCCCGAAGCCTTCTTTTCTCTAAACTAAATAACCCTAACTTTGCCAATCTTTCTGTGTACTGTAAATCCACCCGGCCTTTTTATTATTTTTGTTGCCCCCTTTGTACCGTTCAAGTCCTAAAAAAGTTTTCCCCGTGCACTGGTGCCCCAAAAGTACACAATATTCCCTTTTGTGGGCTAAACCCGGGGACTGGGGATTAAATGGGAAATAATGTTCTCAACAAGTTTCATTTGCCCCCTTTTTAAAGCACCCCAAGATCCTATTTTTCTTTGGTTCTGCTGGGCCCGAAACCCGGGTGCTAAAAATTAAGTTTTTCTGTCCACCAGGAAATTTCCCCAAATTTCTCCAAAGGGCCCTTTTTACCCCAGTGTTTTTTCCCTTTTAAAAATTTTTAAACATGTAATGGATTTTTCCTCCCCAAGTGGGATAACCCCTTAAATTTAAACTGTATTAAAACCTTTACTGCCATTTTTCCCGCCCCCAAAAGGGCCCCCAACTTATCCAGATCCCCCTTTTTAAAACATATTATTTCCCCTTTGTTTGATTACTTTTTCAGAGCTTAAATATGTCTGCAAAGATCGATATTCTACTGGGTTTTTCCCTTTTGTAAGAAACATTAATTATTATGAGGGGGTTTTGCCCTGGCCCGAGGTGTATGAGGAGGTTTTTGCAGCGGCTGAGGGGGATGAGGAGGGTTTTGCAGCAAGCTGAGGTGTATGAGGTTCTGCAGGGACTGAATGTTTTTAGGGGTTTTGGGAGGGGGCTGAGGGGGTGAGGAGGGTTTTGCAGCAGCTGAGGTTTTATGAGGAGATTCTGAAGCGCTGAGGTGTATGAGGGGGTTCGCAGCAGCTAGGTGTGATTAGGGGTTCGCACAGCTTTAGGGGTAGAGGAAGGGTTTTGTATCAAATGAGGGGTTTTTGAGGAGGTTTCTGCTTTGCTGAGGTGTATGAGAGGTTTGTAGCGGCTGAGGTGTTTTAATGAGGTTCGCAGCAGCTTAGGTGTATGAGGAGGTTTTTGCACAGCTGAAAGGGGTATGAGGAAAGGGTTTTGCAGCAGCTGATGTGTTGAAGGTTTCCCCCAGCAGCCCGAGGTGTATGAGGAAAGGTTTCTTCCCGCCGCTGAGGGGTATAAAGGGGGTTCTTAGCAGGCGGGGTATGAGGAGGTTCTGCAGCATTTTTTTTAAAGAGGGGTTCTGTGCAGCTGAGGGTTTATAAAAAGGTTTTGCAGCAGCTGAAGGGGTATGAAGGGGGTTCGGGAGCAGTGAGGGGGGTATGAGGGGTTCTGAGCCGCTGAGGGGTTTTGGGGGAAAGTTTTGCAGCAGTGAGGTTTATGAGGGGGTTTTGTAGCAGCTGAGGGCTATGAGGGGGTTTTTTTTATCAAAATGAGGTGTATGAGGAGGGTTTTGCAGCGGCTGGGGTATGAGGAGGTTTTTGCAGCAGCTGAGGTGTATGGGGGGTTCTGTAGCAGCTGAGGTGTATGGAAAGGTTTGCGAACGAGGTTTTAGAGGAGGGTTTTGCAGCAGCTGAGGGGTTGGGGGAGGTTCGCAGCAGCTGAGGGTATAGGTGGGTTTTGCAGCAGCTGGGGTATGGAAGGGTTCCGCCCGCAAACTGAGGTGATGAGGAGGTTCCCCTTTTGCAGTGAGGTTTATAAAGAGGTTTTTGCGCAGCTGAGGTTTAATAAGGGGTTTTTGAAGACTGAGGTGTAAAGAGGGGGTTCTGCAGCAGCTGAGGTGTATGGGAGGTTCTGCAAAAGCTGAGGGTATGAGGAAAGGGTTTTGAAGCAGCTGAGGTTTTTTTAAGGGGGTTCGCAGCAGCGGGGGGCTAAAGAGGAGGTTCTGGGAGCAGCTGAGGGGTAGGAGGAGGTTCCCGTAGGCAGCTGAGGGTATGAGGAGGTTCTGCAGCAGCTGAGGGGAGGAGGAGGTTTTTGCAAAGATTAGGGTAAAGAGGGGTTCGTACGCTGGGTGTATTTAAGGGGGTTCTGAAACGCGAGGGGTTTTGAGGGGCGTTTTTGGGAGCAGTGAAGGGGTATGAGGGGGGTTCTGTAACAGCTAGGGTAGAGGAGGTTTTTGCGCAGCTTTAGGGGTTTTGGGAGGTTTTGCAAACAGGAGGGTTTTTGAGGAGGTTTTTCAGCAGCTGAGGGGTAATGAGGAGGTTTTTGCAAACGGCTGAGGGGGTATGGGAGGTTTGTAGGGTGAGGTGTATGAGGGGGTTTTTGGGAGCGGCTGATTTTATGAGGAGGGGTTTTGTATCGCGAGGTTAAAGAGGGGGTTTTGTAGCCTTTAGGCGAGAGAAGGTCTGCGCAGCGAGGGGTAGGGGGGAAAGGTTTTGCAGCAGTGAGGGGTATGAGGAGGTTTTTGCAGCCGCTGAGGGGTATTGGGGGGTTTTTCCCGCAGCTGATGTATTTTAGGGGGTTCGTAGCCCGCTGGGTGTATTAAAGAGGGTTTTGCAGCAGTGAGGTGTATAATGAGGTTTTTTCAAACGCTGGGGTGTATGGGAGGTTTGCAGCACTGAGGTGTATTAGGGGGTTCTTTAGCAGCGAGGTTGTATGAGGGCGTTCTGCAGCACTGAGGTGTATGAGGAGGTTCTGTAGCAGCTGAGGGGCTATGAGGGGGGTTTGTACAGCTTTAGGTTTATGAGGAGGGTTTTTGCAGCGGTGAGGGGGTATGAGGGGTTCTGCGCGTGAGGTGTAGAGGGGGGTTTTGTAGCACTGAGGTGTATAGAATTTTTTGCACAGCCGAGGGAAAAGAGGGGGTTCTGCAGCACTGAGGTGTATGAGGAGGTTTTTGCAGCAGCTGAGGGGTTAAAGATGGGTTTGCAGCAGCTGAGGGGGATGAGAAGGTTTTTGCACAAACTGAGGTGTAGAGGAGGGTTTTTTAGGGAGCTGAGGGTAAAAATGAGGTTCTCAGCCCGCTGAAAGGGGTATAAGGAGGTTTTGAACCGCTGATGTTTGATTAGGTTCTGCAACAGCCAGGTGTATGAGGAGGGTTTTGCAGCGGCTGAGGTTTTATGAGGAGGGTTTTTCAGCAGCTGGTTTTAGGGGTTTTTCTTTCAGCAGCTGAAGGGGGATAGGTGGTTTTTGCAGCGCTGAGGGGTTTTGAGAAGGTTCGCAGCAGTGAGGTGTATGAGGAGGTTCTTTAGCAGTGTGGGGTATAATGAGGGTTTTGCCGCAGCTGAGGTGTATAAAGGAGGTTCTGAAAACAGCTGAGGGTTGATTAGGTTTTTTGCAACAGGGCCCAGGTTTTATGAGGGGGTTTTTTGCAGCAGCTGAGGGGTTGAGGGGGTTTTTGATCAGCGAGGTGTAGGAGGTGGTTCTGCAGCGGCTGGGGGTATGAGGGGGTTTTTGCAGCAGTGAGGTGTAAAGAGGGGGTTCTGAGCAGCTGAGGTGAAAGGGGGAGGTTCTGCACAGCGGGTGTATGAGGAGGGTTTTGCAGCAAACTGGGGATGTAAGAGGAGGTTTTGCAGCAGCTGAGGGGGATAGGAGGTTTTTGAAGCACTGAGGTGTATGAGGGGGTTCTGTAGCAGCTGAGGTGTATGAGAAGGTTCTGCAGTGAGGTTTTAAGGGAGGGGCGGGAGCTGAGGTGTATGAGGGGGTTTTTTGCAGCAGCTGAGGGGTATGAAAGGGGGTTCTGCACAGCCTGAGGGGGAAAAGAAGGTTTGCGCAGCAGAGGTGTAAGGGAGGTTCTTTAGCAGCTGAGGGGTATAAGAGGTTCTGCAGCACTGAGGTTTTATAAGGAGGTTCTGGGAAACAGTGAGGTGTTGATTAGGTTCTGCAACAGCCCAGGTGTATGAGGAGGGTTTTGCAGCAAACTGAGGTTTTAAAGGGGTGGTTTCCCGCAAACGGTGAGGGGGATGAGGGGGTTTTTTGTATCAGCTTAGGTGTAGGAGGGGTTCTGCAACGGGGTGAGGGGTATGAGGAGGTTTGCAGCACTGAGGGGTATGAGAAGGTTTTTGCAAACACTGAGGTGTTTAGGAGGTTCTGCAGCGGTTTGGGGGTATGGGAGGTTTGCAGCAGCTGAGGGGGTTTTGAGGAGGGTTTTGCAACAAACTGAGGTGTTAAAGAGGAGTTTCTGCAGCAGCTGAAGTGTAAAGATTTAGATTCTGGGAGCAGCTGAGGTGGGAAAGAGGAGGTTCTTTCAGCATTGGGGGTATGGGGGAGGTTTCTGTAGCAGCAGGGTGTAGTATGAGGGGGGTTCTGCAGCAGCTTTAGGTGTATGAGGAGGTTTTGGCAGCTGAGGGGTATGGGGGAGGTTTTTGAAACAGGGTTTATTGTATTTAGGGGGTTCCCGCAAACAGATGAGGTTTTATGAGGGGGTTCGCAAACAGGGTGAGGGTTTTGAGGAGGTTCGCAGGGGCTGAGGGTTTTTGGGGGAAAGGGTTTTGCAGCAGCTTTAGGGTATGAGGAGGTTCTGCAGCAAACTGAGGTGTATGAGGGGTTCTGCAGCAGCGAGGGTAGGGTGAGGTTCTGTACCCGGGTGAGGTGCACTAAAAGAGGTTCTGCAGCAGCTGAGTGTATGAGGGGTTCTGTAGCAGCTGAGGTGATGAGGTGGGTTCCCGCGCAGCTGAGGGGGTATGAGGAAATTTTTGCGGGAGCTGAGGGTTTGGGAGGTTTTTTTCAGCAGCTGAGGTTAGAGGAGGTTCTGCGCAGCTGAGGTTTAAGAGGAGGTTCTGTAGCGGCGAGGGTGTTTTGAGGAGGGTTTTGGTACGGTGAGGTGTTTGAAGAGGTTCTTTACAGCGAAGGGGTATGAGGGGGTTCTGCAGCACTGAGGGGTTTTTTGAGGAAGGGGTTTTGTAGCGGCTGAGGTTTATGAGGAGGTTCTGCAGCAGCTGAGGTTTTAGAGGGGTTCTGCAGCAGCTGGGTTTTATTAGGGGGCAAGCTTTAATTAAGTGATGGACACACCCTTAAAATTGCCCCTTTAAACAAGCTGAGCTTCTCAAACAGCACCCGGGAAAACAAACGGTACAAATTGGGGTAACACAAAATTTTGGGGGAAAGGAAAGGGGGAGGGCACAGGCGGCCCCCAAAAACAGAAGGGAAATGATTTGGCCCGCTCCGAAACTCTGCAGACACTTCAAAAGGGGGCGCCCCAGAGGGGCACCCTGGCTACAATTTCTGGGCCCGTCCCGGAGCCCTTTGGGGGACCGGGGGGCCGCTGATCTCCTGCAGCCAATGTCTCTGATCTATGACAGCGCAGCCCTCCATATACTGACCACTGAGTGGCCCTGGACCCCCAGGACTGCTCGTCAAGGTAGGTTGTGAGAGCCTCTTCCAGGGCTGAGGACGTCGCCATTGGTTGAAATTTTATTTATTTTTCTTTTTTTTAATGTTTTTTAAATATGTAATGCATTGGAGGCTCCCACTGATGTTGACTGGAAGACCAAGGACTATGACCCACGGGGTCGGACAATCTCTTTCTGTATATATTAGGATATATGGACCGAAACATGAGTGGTCCCTGCTATAGTAGACTTGTGTGATCAGGTTCCTTGTGGTCACCCATTCATTTTCTGCTGTAGGGACCAAAGCGCCATCAACAGAACCTATGGTGGGCTTCTACCCATGTGGTGGTTGTCATTCATTTAGATGTTGGGTGGTCACAAGGTTAGGGTCGCTACCTAGAAGCTTATTATTGGGACCTTCCATTACTAGACTGTTATGTCCTTATGGACAATCCCTTTCCTTATGTCCAATTAGGGCGTATGGGCCAAAACATAGCGGCAAAAAGTAGTCCCTCCTATAGTAGACTTGACGTGATCAAGTACCATGGGTTCATTCATACGTTTTCTGATGTAGGGGCCAAAAAGCAGCAGAACCCAAGTACCCAAAGAGCAATCAACAGAACCCAAAGGGGGCTTCTACCCAAGGGGTGAAAAGGTTGGGCCATTTCATATTTAGATTGTTTTTGGGTTGGGCCAACAGTTGGTCCTCCAGGGTTTTTTACATAGGAGCTTTCTATCGGGATCTTCCATAGCCAGACTGTTATGTCCTTATGGACAAACCCTTTTCTTATGTCCAATTAGGGTATATAAGCCAAAAAGTAGTCCCTACTATAGTAGACTTGTGTGATCAGGTTCCTTATGGTCACCCATTCATTTTCTGCTGTAGGGACCAAAGCGCCATCAACAGAACCCAAGGAGGGCTTCTACCCAAGAGGAGGTTGTCCTTCAATTAGATGTTGGGTGGTCACAAGGTTAGAGTCACTGCCTAGAAGCTTAGTATTGCGATCTTCCATTATCAGACTGTTATGTCATTATGGACAATCCCTTTCCTTATGTCCAATTAGGATATATGGGCCAAAACATAGCGGCAAAAAGTAGTCCCTCCTCAAGTACCATGTGCTCATCCATTCATTTTCTGATGAAGGGGCCAAAAAGCAGCAGAACCAAATGACCCAAAGAGCAATCAACAAAACCCAAAGGGGGCTTCTACCCAAGAGGAGGTTGTCCTTCAATTAGATTTTGGGTGGTCACAAGGTTACCATTACCAGACTGTTATGTCATTATGGACAATCCCTTTTCTTATGTCCAATTAGGGTATATAATCCAAAAAGTAGTCCCTCCTATGGTAGACTTGTGTGATCAGGTTCCTTGTGGTCACCTATTCATTTTGTGCTGGAGGGACCAAAGAGCCTTCAACAGAACCCAAGGTGGGCTTCTACCCAAGAGGAGGTTGTCTTTCAATTAGATGTTGGGTGGTCACAAGGTTAGGGTCACTACCTAGCAGCTTAGTATTGGGATCTTCCATTACCAGACTGTTATGTCCTTATGGACAATCCCTTTCCTTATGTCCATTAGGTTATATGGGCCAAAACATAGCGGCAAAAAGTAGTCCCTACTATAGTAGACTTGTGTGATCAGGTTCCTTGTGGTCAACCATTCATTTTCTGCTGTAGAAGCCAAAGAGCAACCAACAGAACCCAATGGGGACTTCTACCCAAGAGGAGGTTATCCTTCAATTAGATGTTGGGTGGTCACAAGGTTAGGGTCACTACCTAGAAGCCTATTTTTAGGATCTTCCATAGCCAGAAGTTATGTCCTTATGGACAATCCCTTTCCTTATGTCCAATAAGGGATTATGGGCTAAAACATAGAGGCAAAAAGTAGTCCCTACTATAGTAGACTTGACGTGATCAAGTACCATGGGTTCATCCATATGTTTTCTGATGTAGGGGCCAAAAAGCAGCAGAACCCAAGGACCCAAAGAGCAATCAACAGAACCCAAAGGGGGCTTCTACCCAAGAGGAGGTTGTCATTCAATTAGATGTTGGGTGGTCACAAGGTTATGGTCACTACCTAGAAGCTTAGTATTGGGATCTTCCATTACCAGACTGTTATGTCCTTATGGACAATCCCTTTCCTTATGTCCAATTAGGATATATGGGCCAAAACATAGCGGCAAAAAGTAGTCCCTACTATAGTAGACTTGATGTGATCAGATACCATGGGTTCATCCATATGTTTTCTGATGTAGGGGCCAAAAAGTGGCAGAACCCAAGGACCCAAAGAGCAATCAACAGAACCCAAAAGGGGGCTTCTACCCAAGAGGAGGTTGTCATTCAATTAGATGTTGGGTGGTCACAAGGTTAGGGTCACTACCTAGAAGCTTAGTATTGGGATCTTCCATTACTAGACTGTTATGTCAATATGGACAATCCCTTTCCTTATGTCCAATCCAATTCCTTATGAGCCAAAAAGTAGCCCCTACTATACTAGACTTGTGATCAATCCATACGTTTTCTGATGTAGGGGCCAAAAAGCAGCAGAACCCAAGGGTGGCTTCTACCCAAGAGGTGGATGTCCTTACATTAGATGTTGGGTGGCCACAGTGTCCAGGTTGTTACGTAGGAGCTCACTATTGGGATCTTCCATTGCCAGACTGTTCTAATATGTCATAGGACATGGCAGAAGCATTTGACTGATGGAAGTCCGGCTGATGGGCTCCTCATTGATGGGTCACTCAATGGAGAAATAACTTCTTAGGGGCCATCAATCTCCTTAGAAGTCAATGGAAGTAGTCAAAGCCAATGAGTGATTTGTCGAGATTTGAGGGATTCCCGAAGGTCTTGATGGGTTGACTATCTAACCAGGATCTGCTTCTCTTCCTCAGGTGCAATGGCTGTAGCTCAGAGACTGAGGCAAGGGTTAACGCTCGGAAGCCTCTTCTCCTTGGCCACGCTCGCCTGGCACATCCGGTTTGTTGCGTTCTTCGGCTCTGAACGAAGCTCGGCTTCTTCTAGAATTGACACCACCATATTGATTTGGCATTGGCCCTTAAACAAGGCTATGGACCTCTCCGGAGATATTTGCCTCAACATCTACAACATCAAGAACTGTAGACTGACGGATGACCGCAACATGTTCAACCATAGCAATGTGGTCGTCTTCCACCATAAAGAACTGAACTCGATGGCTCATCAGATGCCTACTGGACTTAGACCTCCCCAGCAGATGTGGGTCTGGGCGACCCTAGAGTCCCCTTCCAATACCAAGGGGCTTTCCAGATGGAATAACACCTTCAACTGGACATTGACTTATCGAGAGGATTCGGACATCTTTGTGCCATATGGACAGATGGTTCCAAACTTGGCCATGTCACTAAATGCGTCTGAGAAAACTGGAATAGTCTCCTGGGTAGTGAGCAACTACCACCGCACTCAAGAGAGGGCCAAATTTTACAAGGAATTTTCTTTGTACCTCCAGGTTGATGTATATGGTAAAGCCAATAGAAAACCCTTATGTTCCTCGTGCCTTCTCCCAACGATGTCCAAATACCTCTTCTATCTCGCGTTAGAGAACTCCATCCATAAAGACTACATCACAGAGAAGCTGTGGAGGAACGCCTTCCTCGCCGGTGCCGTCCCCATCGTGCTAGGTCCACCACGAGAAAACTACGAAAAGTTTATACCCTCCGATTCCTTCATTCACGCGTCAGACTTTCCATCCCCAAACCCTCTGGTGGATTTTCTAGAGACCATGACCCAACAACGCTACCAAGAGTTCTTCCACTGGAGGCAAATATACGGTGCTAAACTGTGCACTGACTGGAGGGAAAGATTCTGCATGATCTGCTCTAAGTATCCGAGTCTACCCAAGACCAAAGTCTACACAGATCTAGAGACGTGGTTTAATAGTGAAAATGTATAGTGAGCAGTTTAGTTACAAATAATACTGCTCCCCCTCCATATACCAGAATATAACTTCTATAATGATGCCCTTATGTACATGAATATAACTACTATAATACTGCTCCTATGTACAAGACTAACTACTATAATACTGCCCCCTATGTACAAGAATATAACTACTATAATACTGCTCCCTATGTACAAGAATATAACTACTATAATACTACTCCTATGTACAAGAATATAACTACTATAATACTGCCCCCTATGTACAAGAATATAACTACTATAATACTGCCCCCTATGTACAAGAATATAACTACTATAATACTGCCCCCTATGTACAAGAATATAACTACTATAATACTGCTCCCTTGTACAAGAATATAACTACTATAATACTGCCCCAAATGTACAAGAATATAACTACTATAATACTGAACCCTGTGTACAAGAATATAACTACTATAATACTGCCCTCTATGTACAAGAATATAACTACTATAATACTGCGTCCTATGTACAAGAATATAACTACTATAATACTGCGTCCTATGTACAAGAATATAACTACTATAATACTGCGTCCTATGTACAAGAATATAACTACTATAATACTGCCCCTATGTACAAGAATATAACTACTATAATACTGCCCCTATGTACAAGAATATAACTATATAATACTGCCCCTATGTACAAGAATATAACTACTATAATACTGCCCCTATGTACAAGAATATAACTACTATAATACTGCTCCCTATGTACAAGAATATAACTACTATAATACTGACCCCTATGTACAAGAATATAACTACTATAATACTGCGTCCTATGTACAAGAATATAACTACTATAATACTGCTCCTATGTACAAGAATATAACTACTATAATACTGCCCCCTATGTACAAGAATATAACTACTATAATACTATCCTCTATGTACAAGAATATAACTACTATAATACTGCCCCTATGTACAAGAATATAACTACTATAATACTGCTCCCTATGTACAAGAATATAACTACTATAATACTGCCCCTATGTACAAGAATATAACTACTATAATACTGCCCCCTATGTACAAGAATATAACTACTATAATACTGCCCCCTATGTACAGGAATATGACTGCTATAATACTGCCCCCTATGTACAAGAATATAACTACTATAATACTGCCCCCTATGTACAGGAATATAACTACTATAATACTGCCCCCTATGTACAGGAATATGACCACTATAATACTGCCTCCTATGTATAAGAATATAACTACTATAATACTGCTCCTATGTACAGGAATATTAGCTCAGTATAGCACAGTATTATATCCATGATGTTGGTTATGTCTTTGGTAATAGTGATGCTGGATGTAGGTGATCATTGTACTTTTGAGGTTATATTTTTCCGTTATACAATTTGCACAGTTTTTTACCTCTGGTTTATATTCCATCTTCCCGGTGACATTTATACTAATGTGGGGGTGCAGCTGCTCTCTGCATACTGCACGATGGTGCACACATTCTTTAAATACAGCTGTTACCCCTATAAAGCTGCTTACGGAGTCGGTGTCACCTTCCTCATACATGATGTGCATCTGTTTATCTGTTGGTTGTATCACTTAGACCTTAGCGGCCATGTTGCCGCTCATGGGGCTATTGTCTTAATCACCTGGTCTCCCAGAGAGTCCTCCTTGTTGTTTAATGAGGAGTCCAGTGTTACAGGAAGTAGCTAACTTCTCTTCCCATGACCATATGAGTCCCAATGGGAGTAGGGGATGGAGTGAATGATGCATTGTGGGTACAGGGTTGTTATTTGTATCAGTTCAGGACCATTGATCCTCATTAAACGGTTTCCTCCTTGGTAACGTCTGTGTCTCTTGTCGCTCCTCACACCCCGTGCACGACGAATTCATACAAATCTCTGCCGCTCTCACACCTTGGATGAGTCAGACCGAGACGGCTGGTGAGACTGTACTACAAAGCGGGCGAGCAGACGCTCCGAGTGCCAATATGAATCAGCCAGATGGCAAAACAAGTGCATGCTGGGGGATTAGGGGAAACCATCTTACATAGTGACGAACCTTGCCCGAAAAACAAAAAAATAAAAAAAATAAAATAATTCTGAAGGATTTTCAGGCAAGCATAATAAAGTAAGTGAACCCCTCTGGTCTGATATAGAAAAGTAGACAACTAAATTGGGAGCAGTGCCCCTTTAAATTTTGAATACAAGGTGACAAAATTACAGTAGGTGGGGCTTTTAGTCACCTGATTACAAATTTGGCGCTTTTTGAGGTTTGGAAAGCCACAAATTTTAACTTTTTTTTGGGCTGCTGGAGAAGGTGACATAGAAACAGAGAACAGGAGCGGAAGGAAAATTTTAAGATTTTTTTTCTAAAATTTAAAAATTTGTCATTAAATTTGTTAGCGCTGCTGACCGAGGCTCCCACTGGTGTCAATCATTCAATCCACTTCAAACGTCGGCCCTCCAGCTGTTGGGAAACTACAACTCCCATCATGCATTTATAGAATCTATATCAGTGGGCGTGATGGGAGACGTCGGCTCTCCAGCTGTTGGGAAACTACAACTCCCATCATGCATTTATATAATCTATAGCAGTGGGCATGATGGAAGACGTCGGCTCTCCAGCTGTTGGGAAACTACAACTCCCATCATGCATTTATATAATCTATAGCAGTGGGCATGATGGAAGACGTCGGCTCTCCAGCTGTTGGGAAACTACAACTCCCATCATGCATTTATATAATCTATAGCAGTGGGCATGATGGAAGACGTCGGCTCTCCAGCTGTTGGGAAACTACAACTCCCATCATGCATTTATATAATCTATAGCAGTGGGCATGATGGAAGACGTCGGCTCTCCAGCTGTTGGGAAACTACAGCTCCCATCATGCCCGCTGTTATAGATGATATAAATCAGGCATCCTCAAACTGCGGCTCTCCAGCTGTTGGGAAACTACAACTCCCATCATGCATTTATATGATCTATAACAGTGGGCATGATGGGAGTTGTAGTTTCCCAACAGCTGGAGGGCCACAGTTTGAGGATGCCTGATATAAATGC
Organism: Phyllomedusa bahiana; assembly: GCA_025379985.1. Taxonomy (NCBI): domain Eukaryota; kingdom Metazoa; phylum Chordata; class Amphibia; order Anura; family Hylidae; genus Phyllomedusa; species Phyllomedusa bahiana. The sequence goes on from JAODAL010000965.1 coordinate 206,606, forward strand.
ATGATGGGAGTTGTAGTTTCCCAACAGCTGGAGGGCCGCACTTTGAGACCACTAATTTAAACTGTTGATGTATTAGAAATTACCAGATGATACAAAAATTTTTTTTTTTTTTAAACTGTCAGGTGGGAGCTCGGCTTTCCTTTTTCCACGGCAAAAATTTAGTTTACTGTGTATGTAAATGTATTGGTGATGTCCCCCGGCACATGCCCCACCAGCGCCCCTGGGACATAGGACCTATTGGTCTTTAAAGCTACATAAAGTTCTATATGTGGTTAGTATAAAGGAAAATATGTATCTTAATGCTGCTGCATGGGTGGCAGAAATAACTGCACGTTGTCACATGTGAGCAAAGCCCCCCAAAAATTAAAAATTAACAAAAATTACTTGTTTTATAACATTTTAATTTTTTTTTATAAAACTTAAAAATAATCTGTTGCAAAAAAAATTCATTGTAAAAACTGTATAAGAAAAACAAACAAAAAAAAGTCTATGATTAGGACCACACTAATCCAGGAAGAGGGTTTTGCTGGTCCCTGCACCCCAAACCCTAGGGCACATGCCCCACCTCTGTCCCTTAGACACAAAACCTTAAAAAGATACATAAAGTTCTGTATGTGGTTAGAATAAAGGAAACAATGTATCCAAACTCTGATTTACGGGTGGGAGAGACAACTCTAAGGGTGGTTTCAAACGGTGCGGTTTTGGTGCGGTTTTTTGGATGCGGTTTTTGTGCAGGAAGGTACAGCAATTATTGATATACAGTATTGCACAAAAAACGCATCCAAAAAAACACACCAAAAACGCACCGTGTGAAAGCACCCTAAATTGTTGTATGTGGGCAATGCCCAAAAAAAAAAAATTTCTCTAATAATTTTTGTAAAAATTGTGAAAAAAAATTTGAAATAAAAAAAAAACTATTGATTTCATATCTAAGATTAGGGCCACACTGGTCACGGAAGAGTGTTGTGCTGGTGCCCCCAGGTACCTAATCCTAAAACACATGCCCCACCCGCACCCCTGATCTTCACAACCATTGGACTTTGGATACTTTTCACATGGACCATCTTTTGATGCAGAAATGTGCAGCATTAACAGTTCTGACTTTGTGCACAAGAACGCATCCAAAACCGCTCCATGGGAAATCACCCTTAAAAGCTTCATAAAGTTCTGTATGTGGTTAGAATAAAGCAAACACTGTATCCAGACGCTGATTCACAGGTGGGAGCTTTAACTAAAGTTGGCACATGTGGGTGAAGCTTAAAAAAAAAAAATGAAATAAAAACTTCCAAAATGTTAAAAAAAAACTAGTTTTGCCATGGTTTTCAATGGGGATTTTAGGTGGGATATTTCTCTTCAGAATTTATAGTTCAGAACCGAGTCCCATTCATCTGATGGGGGTTTGGATGTGGATCTAGCTATGTTTGGGAGGATTTTTTTTATTTTTTTTTTAAATCTAAAATACAGAGGAAGCATGAACGTGTTCGAGTCTTCTGTCAAAACAGCTGTTTAAAAATTCAAATCATGTGGACAACAACTCCGATCGAGGTCAGGGGGATGGTTTACAGTCCAATTTCAAAAATCCGACTGCAAATGCTCACTGTGTAGACAAACCCCAAAGTGAAAAAAAATAAAAAAAATTATATATTTAAAAATTATCCAAATGCTGATTCATGGGTTCACTAATAATGGTCACATGTGGGCTAAGCAAAAAGAAAAAAAAAATTACATGTTGATAAATTACCAGCAGCAAAATTGAAAAAATAAAATTGAAACTATAATAGGTATTCAAACTAAAAATATGTTATTCATTTCTAAAGGTTAGGACCACAGATGGAAAGGTGATTTAAAAAAAATTTTGGTTCCTTTTGACAATGAAAAAAAAAAGTAAACATGTTGCCTAATTTGAATACGGTGATTGATAAATCCCTCTATTGCGACAAAATGCAGTTTATTTATTTTTTAAACAGATGCAAAAAAGATAAATAAATAATTTTAAAAACCATTTAAGAAAATATCGAACAAAAAAAAAAAAAGTCTTCGTTTATAAAGGTCAGGACATATGATACAAAAAAGATTCCATTTTTTAAAGTTGGCAAAAAAAAAAAAAAAGTACAAGACAAGTGACCATGGCACGCTCGCCTTCGAAGACTGGAAATGATTGGTGTCAAGGAGCACAAAACATGGGAGTGTGTCGCAAGGATCCGACGTGAGGTTGTGTAACTTTTTGCAAGACTTAACCCCAGTTTCCCTATTTTTGCTCTGCAGGTCGTCAGATATGAAATCTGTGTTGTAACCTCTCCTCAGGTTTGGCGTCAGGTTAATCCCAACCACACCCCCCCCCCCCAAAAAAAAAAAAAAAACTGAATATAAATTACTAAAAATCTGGCCTTCGCTTACCCAGCCGGCCGGCGGCCATGCGTGGGATCAGCAGGTCGTCACCAGGACCCCTCCCTGTCTATATAGATCTCAAGTGTAGATGGAAACCAAGAAAACCACAAGTTCTTCCTGCTGCCACCGAGGAGGGGGAGAACACAAGAGCAGCACCCGGGCACAGAGACATCCGCATGTGCCATATAGAAGAGACTATAGAAGCCAGCACCTTGTATGGAAACTGCTGTATACAGCACTATCACAGGGGGCCTCCTGTATGCTGCACCATCATAGGGAAGCTATGGTATATAGCAGTATCAAAGGGGGGGGGGGACGGCTCCCATACACAGCACCATCATAGGGAAACTATGGTATATAGCACATCATGGAGGGGAGGGGTCCTCCCATATACTGCACCATCATAGGGAACCTATGGTATATAGCGGTATCATAAAGGGGGGGGGGGGGGACGGCTCCCATACACAGCACCATCATAGGGAAACTATGGTATATAGCAGTATCAGAGAACCCTCCTGTATACAGCACTATCATGGAGGGGAGGGTCCTCCCATTCACAGCACCATCATAGGGAACCTACTGTATATAGCAGGATCAGAGAACCTGTTGTATACAGCAGTATCACAGAGACCATACTGTATATAGCAATATCATAGGGAGCCTCTTCTATACAGCTGTAGTGGGGCCTCCTGTATAAAGCATTATCATAGGAAACACTATAGCAGTATGATCCTTATTGTACATCGCAGTATCAGAACCTACTGTATACAGCAGTATCACAGGGCACCTACTGTGTATAACAGGATCATATGACCTACTCTATATAGAAGAGTCCTATTGATCCTACTGATTACAGCACCATCATGGAATCTATTGTACATAGCAGTATCATATGGAACCTCCTATATAAACAAACTGTATAGAGCGGTATGCTATAGAACCTCTGTATACAGCAGGGTCCATAGGATACTGTTCTATACAGGAGGGTCCATTTGATACCATGTAGAATGACACAGAACCTCCTGCATATAGCAGGGTCCATTTGATATTAGCTATATAGAAATATTACACAGACCCACCTGTATATAGCATGCCTTGCCCAGTCTAGAGCCACGAGGGCACCTTGGCGCAGACTATTTCCACCAGGATCAGCTACAGTGCAACACTCCCAATAGGTCTGGATGCACAGAGCACCACGTAGTCGCAGCGGCTTGGACTGTCAGATTACTCACCCAAGATTAGGTAACCCATATCTGCCGCCTGCCAGAACCAGCGCCACCTCTGCCCATGGGTTGGTTCCGGTATTGCAGGAATATTTGTGCAGAACCGGGCAGCAATACCACACAGCCTGTGAACAGAGGTGGCGCTATTGCTAGAAGGAAGCAGCAATGTTCCCTCTAACCAGCCACCCACCCAGTAGCCTCTACTCTGTTCTCCATATGTTAAACCTCACAAGGAGAAGCTCCTGGCACCAGGGCTGCCATCAGGCATCTATTAAGCGGTTCAGGGCCCCATACAGCCAGATCAAATGGGGCCTCCACCCATTACTAGTTCCTATTTTTTTTTTTTTTAACATATCATTGGGCCACTTTTTGATTAGGGCCCATGAGAGGAATACTGCCCTATTGGCACACAGAGCTTCCATTCACTTCAGGGGAGGGCGCAGCAGCCATAGTACAATAATCCACACACCAGACAAGCTTTGATTTGTTGCAAACTTTTAATACATTGACCGGTCAGATATTACAACCATCAGAAGCTCAGACATTGGGGACCATCACCGAGGAGCCCGATCCCTGCGGGACGCCCTGGATCCGGCTCCTGCTGCACCAAGAACCTTAACACTGTAATAAAAGCCTGACGCGGCCCCACACTCCTCCTGCACAAATCGTTAATACTAATGGGAAGGCACACAGCAAATTCTATGAGGATTATAAAACTACACCAACAGCAAAGCTCAGATCCATCTATAGGTTTTAAAGGACCATGAACAGATCTGCAGCTTAAAAAAAAAACACAAAAAACCCACAAACCCAAAAATACAAAAAAACCGCAAACCAAACCACAACATTTTTTTTTCTTGCCGTCAGTGAATGGAGATCTCAATTACGGACTGGTTCTTGCACTTGTTCTACAGGTGGAAAACCCAAGTGTAACAAAACCTCAGCTGTGAGGAGTTTGCAGTCTCTACATGGTGGCATAATTCACTGACAAGCAGAGTCTCAATTCCTTTACATAAGACTCCATTAACTTTACTAAAGCAATGGACTGCCAGCTGCATGGTGCAATCCATGGCCAATGCAGCCAGAGCAGCAATCATAATTCTGCCAGCCGACACATTCCTTAGTTGTTTGACTCATTTCAGATCAGTGCTTCCCTGGATGTTGTGGACAGAGCACGGAGATCAGTCTGAGAATCAGGGGTGGATGCTCAAGAGGTTTGACCTCTAGGACCCTTGTTGACCTCCCCAAAAATAAAGGGGCTGTAGTGAGGATTTAGTTCTGTGCCCCTTTCATAGTTTACCCCCTGCACAGTGGTGCCCGGCCACCATCATGCAAGGGTGGGGGTGACGCGCAGCCCCATTATTCTCAGGATTGGGAGTAGTCCTCGAGGTCAGACGTCCTCTGATCATAAAGTCAATTTATAGGGAGGTAGAACCCTTTGATGCAGCTCTGGTTGTAACTAGAGCTTAAAAAAAAAAAATTAAAAAAATTTTAAAATTTCATAGACGAGTCCTACCCACAGGTCTCATGCATGATTTAACTCCTGACAGAGGGTCAGATTAAAGCTTGATTTAAAAAAAAAAAAAAAAAAAAATAGATTAAAATCTAAAAAAAAGGCAACAGTTGCACATTATAGTTGCTCCTGTCACCACCAAAGCAGCAGAAGAAGAATCACCTGGATTCTTCCCAAGAGGCTAAGGCACAGGTAGTGACATTTTTAGTGTAAAGTGGCTTCGGCCAAGTCTCCAGGAACCCAATGCACCCGAGCATGCCCAAATCTGAAGGAGCAGGTTCCTACAAGGACTTCCTGGGGCAAGAGGTCTGGCAAGTTCAAGGTGGGACCCAAAGTAGAGTCCCTCAAGGAGGGTCCTAAGGTCATCTTAGATGTAGTAAAAAAAAAAAAACAAAAAAAAAACAAAACACACCAACCCCACCAAAAACACACAACACACCCCCATCCCACCACCACACACATAATAGTCCAGAATTAAATAGGTCTTCCGAATGGACGGAGAAACTCCACCACAAGTACAATGGCCGACGGTCCCAAGCCCAACTCAACACATCTGGTTTCCAGGTGACATCCCCTGGGGCATGGGTGGCCGGAACGCGTCGTTCTTCTGATTATAGCCAGAAGGGTAAGGAGAGGCCGACTGTGCCCGTGGTGGCATCATGTAACCCTGGGAGGCCATATCATGGGGAGCGAATGCTCCCATGGGAGGGTGCATCATGTGCTGCATCTCAAAGGACTCTCCATGGGGGTTCAGGATTCTCCTCTTGTCTTTTTGTCTGCGATTGCAGAACCAGACCCGGACAACCTGCGGGAGAAGAGGCGCGGGACGTTAGAGGGGTAATCAGACAGGAACTCAGCCCAAAAAAGGTACACTACTGCAGAAACAGGACCTACATCCTGCATTATCCTCCAGAGCCGCACTCGTAATTCTGCTGGTGCAGTCACTGTACATACATTACTTATCCTGTACTGATCCTGAGTTACATCCTGTATTATCCTCCAGAGCTGCGCTCACTATTCTGCTGGTGGAGTCAAAGACTAGTGAGTATAATACAGGATGTAACTCAGGATATGTAATGTATGTACAGCAACTGCACCAGCAGAATAGTGAGTGCAGCTCTGGAGGATAATACAGGATGTAACTCAGGATCAGTACAGGATAAGTAATGTATGTACACAGTGACTGCACCAGCAGAATAGTGAGTGCAGCTCTGGAGGATAATACAGGATGCAACTCAGGATCAGTACAGGATAAGTAATGTATGTACAGTGACTGCACCAGCAGAATAGTGAGTGCAGCTCTGGAGGATAATACAGGATGCAACTCAGGATGCGTACAGGATAAGTAATGTATGTACAGTGACATGCACAGCAGAATAGTGAGTGCAGCTTGGAGTATAATACAGGATGTAGCTCAGGGTCAGTACAGGAAAAGTAATGCATGTACACAGTGCTGCCCCAGCAGAATAGTGAGTGCAGCTCTGGAGGAAATACAGGATGTAGCTCAGAATCAGTACAGGATAAGTAATGAAATGTACAGGGGACTGCACCAGCAGAATAGTGAGTGCAGCTTGGAGGATAATACAGGATGTAACTCAGGATCAGTACAGGATAAGTAATGTATGTACAGTGACTGCACCAGCAGAATAGTGAGCGCAGCTCTGGAGTATCTGTGTACATACACAACTTACTCTGTACTAACCCCGAGTTACATCTTAGTAATGGCAACTCTTGTGTGTAATACAAGTCTACAAGCTTCAGAGCTGAAATCCAGCCTCTTGCTAAAATGCCACTCATGGTTTGTATTCCTGCATTCATCATCTTACAGAGGTTACAATACAGCTACCCGGTGTGATAAATCCTTCCATGTTATAGCACAGGCATCCTGAAACGTCGGCCCTCCAGCTGTAGGGAAACTACAACTCCCATCATGCATTTATGTAATCTGTAACAGTGGGAATGATGGGAGTTGTAGTTTCCCCAACAGCTGGAGGGCTGCCGTTTCCGGATGCCTGGTCTAAGGAGAGTGGAGCTTGCAGTTGTCCTCTCCATTCATTTCTAGGGAGGGTTTGTATATAGTGGAGTGGAACTCATAGAAATGAATGGGGAGGACAACTGCAAGCTCCACTCTCCTTAGGCCGTTTCAGGGTGCCTGCTATAGCATCTCTGCTTGCTGACTGTTTCCAGTGACTACAGCTCTGGAGTAGTATACGGGCTATAGCAGGAGTATACACAGACATTGGGCCTTACATCCTTATCCAGGTGCAGGTCGCGGGCTATCTGAGCCATCTCCTGAGCACTGGGCTTCGGGTGCCTCTGGAACAAAGCCTCCAGGTTGTCCCTGGCGAGGTTCTCGATGTTGGTTCTGCGCTTCCTCTTTCGGGCCTGAGCCAAGTGGTGCTGCTCCCGGCTGATTTGCTATCAAGGTAAAGAGAGAACATAGGAGTTAGTGCCTGGACACAAGATCAGGACATGTCCCCCAATGTAGCAGCCTCAGGAGGGGAGAGGTTCGTGTCCAGACCATGTTTGCCTTCTTTGAATACAAACCCTGACTTATCGCATAGACGGCAGCAGAGAATTTACACTAAACTGTAACTAACTAGATGACAAAGTTGCAGGATGTCTCACAAAGCAATTAAAGAATTGTTCCCACCATAGACTTTGATGGTGTCTCACGAGGATCAAAGTCTGATAGGTGCAGGTCCCCAAGGTGCAAGCTGCACCCATGTCTGCAAGGGGCCCCTGAAAGTGTCAGCTCAGAATTAAGACCCGGTCAGGCTTTAGCAGAACTCTATTCTGTTCTATGGGAGTTCTGAGTATAGATGAACACAGCGCTCCCCTGTACTGGGAACTCCCATAGAGGAGACTGGAGAGAACACAGGGCTCCCCTGTACTGGGAACTCCCATAGAGGAGAATGGAGAGAACACAGTGCTCCCCTGTACTGGGAACTCCCATAGAGGAGAATGGAGAGAACACAGCGCTCCCCTGTACTGGGAACTCCCATAGAGGAGAATGGAGAGAACACAGCGCTCCCTCGTACTGGGAACTCCCATAGAGGAGAATGGAGAACACACAGCGCTCCCTCGTACTGGGAATCTCCAATAGAAACAGAATGCGGAGAACATCACAGCGCTCCTCGTACTGGGAACTCCCATAGAGGAGAATGGAGAACACACAGCATTCCCTGTACCGGGAACTCCCATAGAACAGAATGGAGAACACACAGCGCTCCCTCGTACTGGGAACTCCCATAGAGGAGAATGGAGAACACAGTATTCCCCTGTACCGGAACTCCCATAGGATAACAAAACCATGGTAAAATGCTGGCAATTTCCTATGTTTTTACTGCACCATTAGGGGCCGTTCACACGGCTTATTCCAGCGCAGATTGGCGCCGTACTGCGCACCGGATTTGCGCTGCAGTACGGCGCCAATCCATCACAGTAATTACGGTAATCCACCGTTCTCAAGAAAACAGTGGATTCCGTCTCTCCTCCCCAGCTCGGTGAATCCCCCGGGCGGGGAGAAATTTCACCTGCACATTATCCAGGCAAAATAGCGCCGTGGATAATGCAAGTCTATGGGGCCGCCGGGCCGCGCCCCCACCCCCCCCCTTATGCAAGCCGGCTCGCAATTCCGTCTTGAATAAGCCGTGTGAACGGGGCCTTACTGTGGTCATTGGCTTATAAAAGTTGAAATGATTTTCCCCACACACTGCAGGAGGTGGAAGTAAAGCATTTTGGTTGTTTCTATCCCCTTGCAGCAAAAGAACTGCACCTTGTGAACACAGCCACATTAAACAAATGCAGTTTATTCCTGAATAAGCACTTCACTGGTTGTGTCTATGTCAACACGGGCCCATTTGATGCTAATTTCTTCCAGGTGTAGACAACCTTTGCAAACACCTCAAAAGTGCTAATCTAGTTACAAATGTAATCAACTTAATCAGGGGCAGCAGGAAAAGCCAACAAGAGGTTAGTTTGCTCCCTGCAGTACCACTTCCCACAGCTGGGTGGAGTCATGTTCAACCATTGCTTTGAGGCAATGCTGCAAAGTAACAGCAGAAATGGGCCTACAATGGGGAAGTCATTCACTTTGCACACATTCAGAAGGAAATGGTTAGGATTTAGTGAGATGGTGTATCCCGCTGCTGGAGGTCTCCTTTAGGATTCCCTCTCTGATCTTGTCCCCCCCCCCCCCACCCCTTTACCTCCTGAAGAGCCTCAGTACTATCGGCCTCGTCCAGCCAGCGGTGCAGCAGGGGCTTCAGCTGACACATGTTCTTGTAGCTCAGCTGCAGGGATTCAAATCTACAGATGGTCGTCTGACTGAACATCTTCCCTGCAAGAGAAAGGGGTTACATAAAGGCGGGGGCCGAACTAGAATTCATAGGGGCCCCATTGCAAGGCAATATGGGTCCCATCGCCCAAAAACTGGAAACAGCAGTATAAGGAGCACTAAACAGTATAAATACCGCCATACAGTATAAATAATACCGCCATATATCACAAAATCCACATAGTAGTGAGCAGAAAGCCAACAACAGGTTATGCTTTGCAAAATTCTTTGCACCCGAGTGGGGCCTCCTTCAAATCGTTGAACCCCAAAGCACCTGTGATGGCTATAGTTACAAATACTGCCATATTTTACAAAAACCCACCTAATGGTGCCAGGTAGGAGGAAACCACCAGCCATTTCCTACAAAAATGTACACTGTTGTGGCCCCCTGAACCTGTGGGCACCTGTAGCTACATACATGCACAAAGACTGCTGAGAACAGCTGTGTGCAATGACTCCAAGCATGCTGGGAGTAGTAGTCCTATTACACTAGACATTCCAGGCTTACCGTACAAGGCCCCCAGGGCGTAGCCAACGTCCGCTTGGGTGAAGCCCAGGGACACGCGCTTCTGCTTCATGTCTCGGGCAAACTGTTCCATTTCCGCCTGGGTGGGAGGATTTTCCTAAAGAGACAGGATTGAGGTTTGCAGCTTTTTAGCAATCTGCCTTGCAAGACGTTACCAGGTGTAAAGATCTCCGCTGGCCAGCAGTGAATGGAAGCATGTTTTACATCTAAAAAGCAGCCAATCTGCCAGCCCTCCCCCAGACAGCTAAACCTATCTCAGCTCCCCACTATTACCAGTTACTATCTTGCACCAGATCAGTTGACCCCCCCCCCCTATATTATTATAATTTATATATAATATATATATTAAATAAAAAAAAGGGTAGAGGTCAATGATCTGGTGCAGATGGTGAGAGGTTGTGTTATATATATATTTTTATTATTTATATATTATATTTATTATATTATTTTTTTTTTTTTTTTTATCTGGGCCCCTTTACAGGGAGTATTGCCCCTTCCAATCTATCCAGGCCTAAACCCTCTCAGTTATGTAATTGCATCTAAAAGGGGATTATCTCTCCTTGGGGAGAGCACCATGTAGGGATGTACAGTTTTGAGTGCAAAAGGGCCATCTCAAAACTCCACACACCTATATGGTGCTCTCACCAAGGAGAGATTCCACTTTCTGAGCCACTCATTGCCTCCCAGCCAGCATCACTCTGCTCTACACTGATGAGGGGCAAAACCCCCAAAACCGCTGTCTGGAGATGAGTGATACTGGCTTGGCTAATATCCCTTTTGCTTCTTAAAGATTAAGCGAGTCAGAAGCAAAATGGAGGATTTGTTACATCCAATAGAGGGCGCTGGAGCTGCTCAGCTCTTTTCCCATAATGCCTTGTAATAGCATAAACTAAGCCAATTTCTAAGGCAGTGTTTCTCAACTACAGTCCTCAGGTCATGTTTTCAGGATTTCCCACAGAATGCACCGACCATAACTATATCACCTGTGAAATACTGAGGAAATCCTGAACACATGGCCTATTGGTGCGGCTAGAGGACTGGAGTTGAGAAACATCGCAAGGAAAGCCGCACAAAACCTCCTGCTAGTTCGTTACAATGTATCAGTGCAGGTCAAGTTCCAGTGTGGAGCTCCGGGATGGTCTAGACTGGATAACATTGTAACAAACCCAAATCAGGTTTGCATTGTGTGAATGCAAACAAGAGTCTTCCCACCCCCCAGAAAGCAGAGATCTTCCAAATGGAAAGGGAGCTTTTCACACGGTGCGTTTTTTCAATGCATTTTGTTTGTGCAGGAAGGAACAGCAATTAATGCTGTACATTACTGCACATAAATCGCGGCAAAATCGCGGTAATTAACGCGATTTTTGTGCAGCATTAATTGCTGTACCTCCCTGCACAAAAAAATTCATTGAAAATCGCAACGTGTGAAAGCACCCAAACAAAGTATTCTAGAACGTTGCAACTATGTAACAAATATTAATCAATCACCGCTAATTTCTAACAGACTAAGCAGAATCCATGAGGTCAGCAGCTATAGATGGAGGAGCTGGGACTTGTAGTGCTTCAGCTCCCCCAGCCCATATGGGGGTTACTCACCGTTGGTGGTGGCCTCGGCTCCTCCTTGGACTCCTTAGACATCATAGTCTCCTTGCCCACAGGGCCGGACATGGTCAGGTTCATGGGTGCATCTCCAGTTTTGGCCGCCTCCTTGGGGATGGCGCTGTTGCAGGTTGTAGCTTGGAGGTTGGAGCTCCTGCTTGTTGAAGGTTGGGGCTCATTGGAGCCAACAACACAGACGCTTATTTGGGGGTTGTTGGTCTGGGGAGGGTGACCGCTTTGGCCAGAACTACTTTGCCAATAGGCGTTGACCCAGTAATGGGGGTAAAAGGAAGCATTGGGCAGTACTGCACCCTCTTCCTCTTCTTTGACCTTAACCCTGCCCTCATTACCGGGGGTCTCCTTAGCCATCTGCTGGTGAGGTCCATTGAGATGCTGCATAGTTTGGGACTCCAGTGGATGAGGGGGGTTCCAGGCCAGAACCTGAGTTGCCTGCTCCCCATGATGCTGCCCCCCTCCCTCCCCATTATCCCTCACTGAAGAGGGAGGAAAAAACACAGCTTGAGGATGGTGGGGGTAACTGATAAAACCCTCCTGCACCGGCCCATGGTTGAGGGTAAAAGTGGGGTAAGGCTGATGACTGTACATAGTCACCCCCCACCCCCACCAAAAAAAAAAAAAATTAATACAATTTGATTGAAAACTCACAAGTCCAAATCCGTTAGACGCCGACTCCGAGCATTTCCACCCAGTAAGACCTGTGCTGCCAACTCCAAGGCCAGGGCATTAGGAGGTCTATTTACATCCCCTGCCCCCTTTTGATAGACATGTTAATTGATCCTATCAGCCAATGGCTCCCCAGCACCCCCTCCCCCACTTGCACCTTAAAGCTTAAAGCTTTATATCTTTTTTTTTTTTTTTTAACTCTTTCTGGGTTTCATTCATTTGACCCAAAACTATTGCAAAAAAAAATCCCCTTGGAGATCGGTTATTAATAAGAGACCAAGTGCCCCCTCTAATGAGAGGCCGGATCGCAGCTAATGAGCCCCATGTGCATATGTGCATAGGAAATCTCCATACCAAATGCCCAGCAGGTCTGATTGGGGCTTATTCTAGCCCCCTCATCATTGCAAACGATTTCCCGACTATTAGATGCAATAAAACCATCAGTTCTAGGCTCGTTTATGAAAGGTTTCTGTCTGTGAGTGGCTGGCAGTGGACGCCATTGGACCCTTGGAGCGATATGTATTCACACCTTGCGGCCAGGTTGCGGTTTTTTGGGGGCCAAATCCACGGTATGATTGCATCCTTCCGCTCTAAAGGAAGTATAATCCTACAACCGACTGTAGTAATATTTACTGTTGTTATATATATGGTTACATTATTGCTATATATTGTTCCATTGTTGTTATTGTGATACAAATTGTTACGTTGTTGTTATTGTTATATATTGTTCCATTGTTGTTATACAAATTGTTACATTGTTGTTATACATATGGTTACATTATTGTGGATTGATTGTGAGTGAACAGCGCCACCTAAGGATGACACTTGGCATTTGCTTATGATGGTGCATGAAATCGCATGTGCCCAGATTTTGGGACCCCTTATGTACACAGGTCAGCATCCAGTCAATCCAATAACAGCATAGAGTCAATGCAATGACTCAAACTGCCCTCCTCAAAGGGGCTTTATGAGATTGGACAAAATGGCTGCTTTCTTTAATGAACAGTGCCCCCTCTTGGTGGTGGTTGTGTTTGGTATTGCAGCTCAGCAATTCAATGAAATGAATAGCAGCTGCTCATGGATAGGAGAAAATGGCTGCTTTGTTTCATGAACAGTGCCCCTCTTGGTGGTGGTTATGCTTGGTATTGCAGCTCAGCAATTCAATGAAATAAATACCAGGTGCTCATGGATAGGAGAAAATGGCTGCTTTGTTTCATGAACAGTGCCCCTCTTGGTGTGGTTTTGCTTGGTATTTGCAGCTCAGCAATTCAATGAAATGAATACCAGCTGCTCATGGATAGGAGAAAATGGCTGCTTTGTTTCATGAACAGTGCCCCCTCTTGGTGGTGGTTATGCTTGGTATTGCAGCTCAGAAATTCAATGAAATGAATACCAGCTGCTCATGGATAGGAAAAAAATGGCTGCTTTGTTTCATGAACAGTGCCCCTCTTGGTGGTGGTTATGCTTGGTATTAGCCTAGCAATTCAATGAAATAAATACCGGGGCTCATGGTTGGAGAAAATGGCTGCTTTGTTCTGAACGTCCCCCTTGGTGGTGGTTGTGTTTGGTATTGCATTTCAGCCCCACTGAAGTAAAGACCAGATACATCCCATGGGCAAGTCTGGCACTATTTTCCCCATCTAAAAAACCCCTTTGGGTACGTTCACACGGCATAATTGTGGGGCGTATTTCAGAATGTAATTGCGCAAAAAACCGACACAATTTCCAAATTTTTCCAAGTCTCATAGAAAATTTTCCTCCATCTTCCCTGACCCGTATTGGGGTTTTTAACGGTTGGGAGGATAAGGTAAATGCGGCTGATCTTAAAACTTGCATTAGGGTGAGTTCCCCCCGGCCCCTTTTTACTGCTTTAGCGGGGGCCTACTTGCACCCCCACTGATGCCTGCTGCATTAGAAGTACGCGCTGGATAGTGTGTACTTCTAAAGCGCTCTGGGTCGGCTCCATGTCACTTCTTTCTCCCGACGCTTACTATACGCTTGGGGAATATGCTGTTAAATCATAGCAATCAATGAGAGCTATGATCTCACAGTAACTGCGAGCTGCCTTCGGCTATTGAAGTGCAATGAAACCCTGTGAAAAGACCCCCTTTAAAATTTTTGTAGCAGCTCAGGGGTCTGGGCAAAGATTGCAAGCAACGATCTGGTTGTAGCAAAAGTTCCAAGATCGGAGAATTAAAGCAATTGGGGGGGGGATTGCCTTCTGAAGTAAAATAGTGCTGTAGAGTAATTGCATAATACCACCATATAGTGCAGTAGCATACATTACACACTATACAGTATATGCAGAGTAGTGCTATAGGGCAAGTAAAGAGCAGTGCTGTAAAGACTGTATATAAAAGCATTTTACTGCATTGCTATATGGTTTCTTCCATAGCAATGCTACATAGTTATCACATTGCAGTAGCAAACAGCGCCCCCATAATACTATCATACATTGTGTGCAGAGTATTGCTATAAAATACAGTGCTTTATAGAGTACATTGTAAAGCTAATAAAATATGTATATGGTGGCTCCATAATACTATCACACTTTGTTTGCAAAGTATCCCTTTAGAGTAAGTAAAGAACAGTGCTTCTCATAGTGTATATATAACTGTATTATAGTGCACTGCTATATGGTGCCTCCATAACAATGCTACATAGTAAACACATTACAGTATGATACAGTGTCCTCATAATACTATCCTATAGTGTGTGCAGAGTAGTGTTATAAAACATAGTGCTGTATAGAGTACACATAACAGCATAATACAGTACTGCTATATGGTGCCTCCATAACAATGCTATATAGTAAACACATTACATTATGATACAGCGCCCCATAATACTATCATACATTGTTTGCAAAGTATCCCTTTAGAGTAAGTAAAGAGCAGTGCTATTTGGAGTGTATATAGCAGTATTATAGTGCACTGCTATATAGTGTCTCCATAACAATGCTACATAGTAAACACATTCATTTATGATACGCACCCCCATAATCTTCAAAAATTTTCACAGAGTAAGAAAAAAGACGTGTACTCAAGTTATATAAAAGCATTTTCTGCATTGTATTGGTTTTTTCCCAAGCAAGTACTATTTACAATTGCAGTCAAACAGGCCCCTAAAACCAAAACATTTTCAATTTTAAATTCGGATTATTACAAATTAAACTCCCCTCTTTTGCCCCCAAACAATGCTACATAGTAAACCCAAAAAACAGTATGAAACAATCCCTCATAAAAAAACCTATAGTGTGTGCAGAGTAGTGTTATAAAACATAGTGCTGTAAAGAGCCACATAACGCAAAAATACTGACTGTATTGGTGTTCCATAAAAATTATTTTTTTAAAAAATTGCAGTGTCACACTGCGCCCATATAAATGGTGGTCCCCCAAAATACCACAAAACGAGCTTGAGGAACATTTTTGTAGAATAAACCCCCCTTAAATCCACCCCGGCTGGAGGGGTGTGTCGGCGCACTGCAAAGGGTTATTGGTTTTTTTTTTTTGTTTTTTTTTATCCCTTTTGGGTCAACTTTTCCCCGTATATGAAAACCTTTTGGGTTAGCTTCACCCTGGTCACCACATCCATATAGAGAAAACACAGGGGGGAGCCCATCCCTAAAAATGGCTGTATACTGGCCTCTGTAGGAGCAAGCAGCACAGGAGGGAGCTCTGAGCGCCCATCACCCCAGAGGTTCCTTGGGAGATCAGGAGGTGCAGGTTGACAATAGACCCTACAAGAGAAGTTTTTGGGGGTAAGGATTGGCCAATGCAGTGTGTCCCCATGATACTGAGGGAATAATAGCCCTTTGCTGGCCTCATTACCATATAAGACAAGTCCCAACAGTGATACTACTTGTAGGGGCAGAAGCTCGGCATTACCATAAGAAAGGGCA
Source organism: Phyllomedusa bahiana (assembly GCA_025379985.1). Lineage (NCBI taxonomy): Eukaryota > Metazoa > Chordata > Amphibia > Anura > Hylidae > Phyllomedusa > Phyllomedusa bahiana. The sequence continues at coordinate 222,779 of JAODAL010000965.1, forward strand.
TTCACCTGGTAATGGCCTGGGGCAGATCTGGACACAGGCACCAGAGGCCACCTCTGTATACAGAAGAGCTCCCACCTCCTATTGAGGACAATGCAGCAGAAACACCTTGAGGAACAGACAGATCTAAACCACAAACACTTTGATCCGATTCTGTTTACACTCTCGAGTTGTTACACTTAAAATCCAACGCGGTGGGAACGCCGCTACGCTCATGTCAACAAGTATTCAGGTCTGGTGACCAGGGGACAACTTCATCATCCTCCAAGATCCCGGGAACTATAGCAGCTGTATTAGTTATTAGAGTTTTGGGGTGTCATCTATTTTGCTTATTTGGACGGTTACTAAAACTTACAGTTGTGGGTCAAAATTCCCCTATAACAGAGCGCCTCTACCCCTTACCACACACACGCATGCGTCTAACCCTGTACACTGCGCGCCGATGCCTCTACCTGCTACACTACACTAATGCCTCTACCTTGTACAATCTGCACAACGATGCCTCTACGATGTACACTACAACGCGCATGCCTCTACCTTGTAACACTACCACCGAATGCCTCTACCCCGTACACTGCACCGACAGCTCTACCTTGAGATACACTACCCCGATGCCCTACACACTACACTGCGCACCGATCCTCTACCACTGAGTAGACTACACTCGATGCCTCTACCCTGTACGCTACACGATGCCCATCTACCCTGTACGCTCAATACAATCCGATGCGCCTCTACCGTACACTACACCGATCCTCTACCTGTCTACCACTACACCGATGCCTCTACCCTGTACCGCTACAACCGATGCCCTACCCCCGTACACTCACTGACGCCTCTAACCCTAGTACACTTAACCGTCCGATCCTCTACTACCCTGTAACTCTACACCGATGCCCTCATACCGCTGTACACTACACATCGACGCCTCACCCCGTACACTACACTGACCGCCTGCTACCAACCATACACTACATTGACGCCTCTACCCCATACACTACATTGACGCCTCTACCCCGTACACTACATTGACGCCTCTACCCCGTACACTACACTGACTCACTCTATACCAATCCTTACACTACACTGACGCCTCTATACCCCGAACACTTCACTGACAACGCCTCACCGTCCTACACTCACACTGACGCCCTCTACCCGTACACACACTGCCGCCTCTACCCTTACACTACAACTGACTTCCTCAAACCGCCGAAACACTACACTGACGCCTCTACCCTGTACACTACAACCGATTCACCTCTACCCCCGTACACACACTTGACGAGACCTGCCTCTAACCCCATAACACTACAACCGACCCTATCTACCCCCCATACCACACTACACCGATGCCCTCTACCCCCGTACACAACACGATGCCTCATACCCTGTACACTACACCCGATGCCCTCTACCCATACACTACAACCGACGCCTCTACCCCTGTACACTACACTGAACAGCCTCTACCACCTTAACACTACACTGACTCCTCTACCACCGTACACTACAACTGACTGCCTCTACCCCGAACACTACACTAGACGCCTCTACCCCCCGTACAACTACCACTGTACGACAGACCTCTACCCTACCCCGACAACACTACACTGACGCCTCTACCACTACCTATGCCGTGACACTACAACATGACGCCACTACCCCATTACACTACACTGACCAGCCTCTACCCGTACACAACAACTGACGCCTCTGACCCCGACACTACACTGACGCCTCTACCCACGAGCACTACACTGACGCCTCTACCACTCCCGAACACACTACACTGACGCCTCTACCCGGAACACTACACTGACGCCTCTACCCAGTACACTACACTGACGCCTCTACCCCGTACACTACACTGACGCCTCAAACCCGTACCCTACACTGTACTGCCTCTACCTCCAGTACACTACACTGACGCCTACTACCCACCGACGTACACTACACGACGCCTCTACCAACCGTACACTACCTGACAGCACGCACTCTACCCCGTACACTACACTGAACGCCTCTAAACCCCCGTACACTAACATCTAGACGCCCTCTACCCCCGAACAACTACACTGACCCGACTCACAACAACCTCCGTACACTACACGACGCCTCTACCCTGTCACACACTAGCACTGACGCCTCTACACACGTACACTAGCACGACGCCTTCTACCCCTGTACACATACGACCGTGATGCCAGTACCCTGTACACTAACGCCGAAGCCTTGATACCCTGTACACTACAGCCGACGAGCCTCTACCCTCGTACACTAGCCGACAGCCTTTGCTACCCTGTAACACTCACCGGCTCGACGCCTCTACCTGTACACTACACATGCACGCCTCTTAACCCTGTACACTGCACTGACGCCTCTACCCTGTACACTGCACTGAGGCCTCTACCCAGTACATTACACTGAAGCCTCTACCCCGACACACTGCAACTTGAACGGCCTCATACCCTGTACCATACACTGATGCCTCCTACCTCCCCTGTACACTACACCTGAGGCCTCTAACCCCACACCACTACACTGGACAGACTCGCCTCTAACCCCGAACACTACACTGACGCCTCTACCGTATACCCCATAACACTACACTGACGGCCGTCAACCCTTATACACTACTGCCGAACGCCTGTACCCAGACACTACCCGACTGCCTGCTACCCTTTACCTTAGCGCCGACGCCATCTACCACTGTACACTACGCACCGACGCCGTCTCTACCTTGTACACTACGCTACCGCCCCTCTACTTACCCTGTACACTACACAGAGAGCCTCTACCCTTATCACTGCACTGCGCTCTACCCTGTACACTGGCAACTGAGCCTCTACCTCTGTACAGTTACACTGACTCCTCTACCCCGTACACTGCACTGACGCCTCTACCCTGTACATTTACACTGACGCTCCTCCACACTTTACACTACACTGCGAGTTGCCTCTACCACCGTACACTACACTGACGCCTCTACCCCGTAAACACTACACTGACGACCCTCAAGCTCCGTACACTACACCGACGCCTTACCCTAGTACACTACACACCGATGCCTCTCCCTGTACACTCACACTCAGAGGCCCGTCTACCACCCGTACACTACAACTTGACGCCTCTACCCCGTTCACTACACTGACCGCCTCTACCGTGCCGTAACTACTACAATACCACCGCCGCCCTACCCGTATCACTACACAGACTCCTCTACACTGTACACAACACTGAGGCCTCTACCCTGTACACTACACTGAGGCCTCTACCCTGTCTACACTTGCACTGACCGCACTCTACCACATGCTACACTAATACCTGACCCACTCTACCACTGTACAACTACACCTGAGGCGCCTCTTCCTGTACACTACACTGCTCGTCCTTGCCTACCCGTAACAGTCCACTACGCCGATGCCGCCTATCGCCCCTGCTAAGGCCTCGTTCACACGTCATACCTACTACAGAACGTATTTACATACGGATTTCCGATAAATAACTTCTGAAATCAAGTTGAAAATCAGTTGCAAAATAAAGCTTCACTAGTTGTGGGAAGTTTTGCGTAACTGAGCATATTCCCGACGATTCATCCATCTCCAAATCATTGCAAGGTGGTGAATCCATCCTAAAATAATTGAACATGTAGAATTGTTTTTATTTCACGTACCGGGGATTGGCCGTCGTCAATCCGCGAGGCGGCAATCCCTGGAAACGTGAAATAACGCGTCGTGTGAAGCCGCCGTCCCTAATTCTATGAAATCAATAAGAAAATAGGCTAGTGACTTATTTTCGTACAGGATTTGCCGGTCGGATTGACGATCGTCATCCGTCGGCAATCCGACGGCGAAATAAAGCTGTGTTAGCACGATGCCAAACGGTTTGGTGAGATTCGCTGCGAGCCACCGCAAGCGATGATAGTTAAGCCACGCCGAGGCGAGCCGGAGTCTAATTAGCCCCCTTTATTCACCAGAAGCCCGCCGCAAACGGGATGGACTTGCTGCGGCGTGAGGCTAGCCATGTACAGCTACAACCTGACGTGACTAGCTTGCAGATGCGCGCCTGGGTACTGCCGTGGACAGAGGATGTAAATCCAAAGAACATCCAGTCGGAAGGACAGGCAGGAGGTCAAGACGGGCGGGCAGAGGTTCGTGGTCAGAGACTAGGCAGACGGTCAGGGCAGGCCGCACAACAGGTAAGGTCATGGAAACGTACAGAACGCCTGACGTACAAATGGGTAATCGATACGGAACTCCAACACTCTCTAGACTAGGTAACGCGCACCAATGATCTGGCAGAGAGTGCAGGGGGCAGGGCCGGGACGACGGGTAGGCCAAGGTAGGCGACCGCCTAGGGCGCCTACCTCAGCCTATCCCTAAGGGGCGCCGTCAGGGCCCCGACCTCGCCGGGCTCCAGGCCGCTGCCGTGGGCCTGAAGCGCCGGCGGTCTCTGTGACCGCTTCTGCGGAGCAGAGAGCTAGCGCTCCCTTCCCGCAGACAGTGTCGGGCCCGCTCCCGGAGGATCGCTGGATCCTCCGGTGAGCTGCTGGGCCGACAACAGCGGGGGCCGCCGGGTCCTCATAGCGCTGAGGACCCGCCGCGGCTCCGTGCGCCTCAGCCGGCAGCGTCGCGATGAAGTGAATTGAACGCGACGCAGCCACTCCACGGGCGCACAGCGCGTCACAGGCCGTGCGCCCGAGGAGCTGCCGGAGGAGCGCGCGGCTGAAGAGGACGGAAGAGGCGCGCGCGTCCGGGACTTGGGTAAGTATTAATGTTGTTGTTTTTAAGTGCCTGCCTGTGGCCCCCTATATCCCGCCTGTGGCCCCCTATATTCTGCCTGTGGCCCCCATACGCCTGCCTGTGGCCCCCTATAATGCCTGCCTGCGGCCCCCTATATCCTGCCTGCGGCCCCCATAATGCCTGCCTGCGGCCCCCTATAATGCCTGCCTGCGACCCCCATAATGCCTGCCTGCGGCCCCCTATAATGCCTGCCTGTGGCCCCCTATATCCTGCCTGCGACCCCCATAATGCCTGCCTGCGGCCCCCTATATCCGGCCTGTGGCCCCCTATATCCTGCCTGCGGCCCCCATAATGCCTGCCTGCGACCCCCATAATGCCTGCCTGCGACCCCCATAATGCCTGCCTGCGGCCCCCTATAATGCCTGCCTGTGGCCCCCTATATCCCGCCTGCGGCCTCCATAATGCCTGCCTGCGGCCCCCTATAATGCCTGCCTGTGGCCCCCTATATCCTGCCTGTGGCCCCCATAATGCCTGCCTGCGGCCCCCTATAATGCCTGCCTGCGGCCACCTATAATGCCTGCCTGTGGCCCCCTATATCCTGCCTGTGGCCCCTATAATACCTGCCTGCGGCCACCTATAATGCCTGCCTGTGGCCCCCTATATTCTGCCTGTGGCCCCATACGCCTGCCTGTGGCCCCCTATATCCTGCTGGTCCCCCATACGCCTGCCTGGTGCCCCCATACGCCTGCCTGGTGCCCCCAGACGCCTGCCTGAGCCCCATACGCCTGCCTGAGCCCCCATACGCCTGCCTGTAGCCCCCATACGCCTGCCTGAACCCCTAGCGATATATTTGCCTGAGCCCCTAGCTATATTCCTGCCTGAGTGCCCCTATATTTATATACCTACCTGTCTAAGGGGAAAATATCTATATACCTGCCTGACTAAGGGGACTGCTATACCTATAATTAAGGAGTTACTGGAAATGTGAGGAATCTAAGATATCTGTGTCCAAATCCTCAGGGACGAGTATTGGCCGGGAGCAATCGGCATGAAGGTGTGAACCGGATGGAGAAGAAAAGGGAAAGTGAACGACGCTGATCAGAAAAGACGTCTCCGGTGAGTTACTAAATGTCTGCAGAGTCTACATACAACTAGTATCTACCACTATCTGGTCGCTGTATGGCGGTGGTATATTTAATCACAGCCTGTGTACAGCTGGTAGTCACATGTGGGGGTTGCGTTCGGTCAGGGTCTGGCAGGATTATTTGAGCCTTAAGTAGTAATAGTTTGGGGTCTTGGTTTTGTAGGAGAGTTTTTAGTAACAATCCTTCGTCTGGTAGATTTGCTCCATGTATCGGTGGATTATTTAGTGACTGTTATTTAGGGGTATTGCACTGTCATACGGAGGGGAGCGATTTTGAAAATGCAAATTTGTCAGCTCTCATTTTCATTGTGACTGCTGAGGAGATGGATGGGAGCTATGTGGAATGTGCAGAAAATTAGTGACAGGACCTGGCGCAGGGGTGAGCGGAATTAGTGTGTGGGGGGGGTATTTTTTGAGAGCGAGGGGGGGGGGGGGGCGCCATTGGCTGTACTCGCCAAGGGCACCAAAATGCCTTGTCCCGGCCCGGGCAGGGGGCGTATTCCTTAAATAGGCCTTTTAAATCCAAACCAGCCGTCGCGCGTGCGCCCTAGGCAGCGGGTACGCGCGCGGCGGCCGGGACAGGCAGGATCAGCGTACACAGGAGCGTGGACGGGTAAGTGAGCCAGCGCTCGGGCAGCAGGGGGTGGTCGCAGGGAGCAGCGGTGCCCGCGACCCCCATGACAGTACCCCCCCCCTTAGGTCTCCCCCTCTTTTTTCGGAACCTGTTGAGGAGGTCAGGAGACAGGTTGCCTTCAGGTTCCCACGAATGTTCCTCCGGCCCGAACCCCTTCCAGTCAATGAGAAAGAACCGCTTCCCCCTCACTGTCTTCTCCGCCAGCACCTCCTTGACCTCAAAGATGTTATCAGAGTCGGCCACAGGAGAAGGCGAGACAGATCTACGGGAGAAGCGGTTCAGCACCACAGGCTTGAGGAGCGAGACATGGAAGGCGTTTGGGATACGCAGAGTGGGAGGCAAGCGGAGCTTGTAGGACACCGGGTTAAGCTGCCGGAGTACTACAAACGGACCCAGATACTTAGGGCCCAACTTGTAGCTGGGCACCTTGAAACGGATGTACTTGGCAAATAACCAAACCCTATCACCCGGCTTAAATATGGGCGGAAGTCTCCGGTACCTATCGGCCTGGGCCTTGGTGCGAGCGGAGGCCCGTAGAAGGGCCTGTCGTGTGACTTGCCAAAGTGCCTTGATCAGGGCTGCTGTCAGAAATTTTGGGGCCCCCTACAGCTAAAACACCTGGGCCCCCATCAACCCCGCCCCCTGGCAACACCGCCCCCTGTCAACACCATCGCTCCGCCCCTAACAACCTTATGGGGGCCCCACAACCTACAGGGGCCTTATGGGGGCCCCCCAAACTACAGGGGCCTTATGTGGCCCCATAATATACAGGGGCCTTATGGGGGCCCCCAAAGAACTGGCAAGTGGCCCGGCGCTACTGGCCACTTGAAATAGATCAATATGGCGCACAGCGTGACTTGCAGAGTGGGCCTCGTACCCTCAGGAGTGCCGGGACCCACCACTCCATCTCAGTTGCACTGGGCCACTTCCCAGTCCTATGGGGGGCCCTATAAGGTCCCTGTATATTGTGGGGCCCCTAAAAGGGCCCCTGTATATTGTGGGGCCCTAAAAGGGCCCCCTGTATATTGTGGGGCCCCATAAGGCCCCTTTTAGTTTGTGCGGGGCTCATAACATTCAGGGGCCTTGAATGGGGCCCCCACAACCTTCAGGGGGCCCCAAAACATTTATGGGCCTTGAATGGGGCCCCACAACCTTCAGGGGGCCCCACAAAATTTAGGGGCCTTGAATGGGCCCCCCCACAAACTACAGGGGCCTTATGGGGGCCCCCACAGGATTGCTAAGTGGCCGGTGCTGCAGGGGCCCGGCGCAACTAAGGTGGAGAGGAGGGGTCCAGCGCGATTGAGGGGGAGGGGGCCGGCGCTGCGGGTCACGCTGCGCACCATCTCTATCATTAACTTACTTCTTCTTCATAGCGCAGCAGCTCCTGACTGGGCGGCCCCTCCTCCGGCCGTGGGCGGGAAGCGCGGTCATTTGAATCAGTGAGGCCCGCCCCCGGCCGGAGAAAGGAGGAGGGGCCGCCCGGCTGCCCAGTCAGGAGCTGCTGCGCTATGAAGTAGTAAGTTACAGTTAAATGATAGAGATGGTGCGCAGCGTGACCCGCAGCGCCGGGCCCCTCCCCCTCAATAGCGCTGGACCCCTCCTCTCCACCTTAGTTGCGCCGGGCCCCTGCAGCGCCGGGCCGCAGTTGGGGGATATATAATGGTAGAGAGAATAGGCCTGCGGCCTCTTCTTTCTACCATTATAATGAAGCAAGGGGGCGGTACCTGCCGACGGCGGCGGGCCCCCCCTTGCTTCAAATTCTGTCCGGGCCCGGTACGGGAGTACTGGTTGTACCCCCCTATCGGCGGCCCTGGCCTTGATGTCCCGTACTTGGGCATCCACGGCTGCAACGTGACACGAGGTACCCAGAGGGAGAGGCGGGCGGGGATGTAGCCCAAACACCACAAAAAAAGGGAGAGGCTCCAGCGGACTCCGAGTCTAGGGAATTATACGAGAATTCCGCCCAGGGGAGGAGGTCAGACCAGTTATCCTGACGGGCAGATACAAAATGAAGTAGATAGGTACCTAAAACTTGGTTGACCCTCTCTACCTGCCCGTTGGTTTGAGGGTGGTAAGCAGATGAGAAGTCAAGCTGGACCTGCAACTGAGCACACAGAGCCCGCCAGAATTTTGACACAAACTGGACCCCCCTATCCGAAACGATATGCAACGGAAGCCCATGTAGCCGAAAAATGTGCCGGAAAAAGTGCTGGGCCAACTGAGAAGCGGAGGGTAACCCGGGCAGGGGAACAAAATGAGCCATCTTTGAGAGCCTATCGGTCACCACCCAAATGACCGTGTTACCCGAGGAGGCCGGGAGGTCGGTAACGCAGTCCATGGCTATATGGGACCAAGGCTTTTCTGGCACCGGGAGAGGCTGAAGCAGACCCGCGGGTCTGAGACGAGGGACTTTGTTACGGGCACAGGAGGTACAGGCCAGGACGAAGTCTCTAACGTCTTGAGCGAGGGTGGGCCACCAATAATAACGAGCGATTAGTTGCAGGGACTTATGGACTCCAGGATGGCCCGCTGGTCGAGAGGAATGTCCCCACTTCAGAATTCGAGGCTGCATGGCGGGCGGACGTAGGTCTTCCCAGGGGGTAGATGTTTAAGATCCACGGGGGCCGCCATGAGGAGACGTTCCGGAGGAATTATGTGCAGCAGAGGCGGCTCTAAGCCCACAGTGTCCGAGGATCTAGAGAGGGCGTCCGCCCTGACGTTCTTTTCGGCAGGCCGAAAGTGAAAGAAAAAGTCAAAGCGGGCGAAGAAGAGCGACCACCTGGCTTGCCGAGGATTTAGTCGATGAGCAGACTGGAGATAAAGAAGATTTTTATGATCGGTGAAGATACGATGGGATGGCGAGCCCCCTCCAGCAAGTGCCGCCATTCTTCTAGGGCCAACTTTATGGCCAGTAGTTCACGATCACCAATCGAATAATTTCGCTCGGCTGGAGTGAAGGTTTTAGAAAAAAAAACGCAAGTACGCAGTTTCCCAGGGGAAGTCTTCTGTAAGAGGACGGCGCCTGCACCTACTGAAGAGGCGTCCACCTCAAGAACGAACGGATGCTGCGGGTCCTGGCGAGACAGTACAGGAGCTGAAGCAAATGCTGATTTGAGGCGCTCAAAGGCTTCTTGGGCTTCTGGAGGCCAGGATTTGGGGCATTTTTCTTCGTACGGGCCACCAGCGTGGAGAAGTGCGGAATAAACTGTCTGTAATAATTCGCAAACCCCAGAAAACGTTGGATGGAGCAAAGGCCCACTGGTCGAGACCACTGTAAGACTGCAGACAGCTTAGAGGGATCCATCTGGAGACCCTGATCCGAGACAATGTACCCCAGGAAGGGCAACGAGGTGCGTTCAAACAGGCATTTCTCCAATTTTGGCATATAACTGGTGGTCACAGAGACGTTTGAGCACCTGGCGGATGTGGTGGCGGTGAGTCTCTTGATCTGGAGAGAAAATTAGGATGTCATCAAGGTAAACGATAACACAGACGTAGAGGAGATCGCGGAAGATCTCATTGACAAAATTCTGGAACACCGCCGGAGCGTTACAGAGGCCAAACGGCATGACCAGATATTAAAAGTGACCATCTCTGGTATTAAAGGCCGTCTTCCACTCGTCCCCTTCACGGATACGAATCAAGTTGTATGCTCCCCGTAAGCCCAACTTAGAAAAAAATTTTGCGCCCCGCAGGCGATCAAACCGCTCCGAGATCAGAGGCAGGGGGTATCCGATTTTTTAATAGTAATTTTGTTAAGTCCCCAATAATCGATACAGGGTCGGAGAGAACCATCTTTCTTTTCAACAAAGAAGAAGCCGGCCTCCGCAGGCAAGGAAGCCTTTACGGAGATTCTCCTGGATATCGTCCGACATGGCCTTAGTCTCCGGGAGGGAAAGAGGATAGACTCTGCCTCGGGGAGGAGTACTACCGGGTAGCAGGTCAATAGGACAATCAAACGGCCGGTGCGGAGGCAGAGTTTCGGCTTGCCTTTCAGAAAAGACGTCGGCAAAATCCTGGTACGGAGTGGGCAGACCCGGCAGAGGCTTCGTAGACTTTACTGAGGCGGGCCGTAGAGCTGGACAGAGAACTGGAAGGCATCGTGAGTGGCACGCAGGACCCCAACGGATAATCTCGCTCGTGTTCCAGTCCAAGGTCGGAGCATGGTCTTGCAACCAAAGAAGGCCCAGGAGGATTTGAGAAGAGGAGCGAGGCAGAACAAGAAGTTTCAGAGTCTCCTTGTGTAGGGCGCCTATCTGCAAAGTGAGGGGCGCCGTGCAGAACCGAATAGCGTCCTTTAGGCATTCGCCACTGACGGAGACAAACATGGGTTTCTGCAGAGGGGTCACTGGGAGACGAAATTTGTAGACCAGAGCTTGGCTGACAAAATTTCCAGCGGACCCCGAATCAAGGAAGGCGGTGGCTTGAAAGGTGCTGTCTGGCGAAATTCCACAGATTACGGGAATGGTCAGACAGAGAGAGGCCGCACTGACACCTAAGGATGCCTCTCCTGCGAGCCCTAGGTGCGAGAGTGAGCCCGGACGCACCGGACAGTCCCCAATGAAGTGGCCAGAACCGCCACAGTAGAAACATAGCTGCTTCTGACGACGATGCAAGCGTTCTTCCTGGGTCAGGTGGGCCCTTTCGACCTGCATGGGTTCGTCCTCAGGAACCATTGGCAGAGGAAGTGGAGGACGTTGGAAGACAGGGGCCAGACGAGGTAGCCGTCGTGGATGGGCGACCTCCCGTTGAAGGCGGAGCTCTTGTTGTCTCTCCGCAAACCGAATATCAATTTGGGAGGCCAACCGAATCAGTTCGTCCAGGGCGGAGGGCAGGTCCCGACCAGCGAGCTCATCTTTAATATGGCCCGAAAGGCCTTGCCAGAAGGTTGCCACCAAAGCCTCATTATTCCAGTCCAACTCAGAGGCGAAGGTGCGGAACTGCACGGAGTACTGACCCACGGTAGCATCGCCCTGACTGAGACGGAGCAGAGCTGCGGCAGCGGAGGAGGTGCGGCCAGGTTCCTCGAAAACGGTACAGAACCCCTGGAGGAAGGCTTGCAGATTAGCCGTCAACGGATCTCCTCGGACCCATAGCAGAGTGGCCCAGGCCACAGCAACCCCCGATAGGAGGATAATTATAAAGGCCACCATAGCTCGCTCGGTAGGCACTTGATGCCCAAACAACACAATGATGATGGAGCAATGACTGAAGAAGCCACGGCATTGCTTGGAGTATCCATCATAGCGTGAAGGGAGCGGCAGATGCAGAGAAGTTCCCGGTGCTGGAGCAGGTGGAGCCATGGCTGCGGGACCAACTGGTGGAGGTGGCAGCCACAGGCGGAGGTAGACGGGCCACGAGGTTCTGCATCATGGCCGCTAGCTGGTCGATACGCTGGCTCTGCTGGGCGACGGCCGTCGTGACGTCCCAGAGAACAGGCAGAGGTACCCTGGCGGAATCCATGGCCAGATCGTACTGTTAGGGTTCGGTGGATTCGCTGGACCAGAGTGCTGGGGACGTATTCCTTAAATAGGACCAGCACCTGGCAAAAGACCAATTACCGGGACGCTGGCCCTTTAAATCCAAACCAGCCGTCACACGTGCGCGCCCTAGGCAGCGGGTACGCGTGCGGCGGCCGGGACACGCAGGATCAGCGTACACAGGAGCGTGGACGGGTAAGTGAGCCGGCGCTCGGGCAGCAGGGGGGTGGTCGCAGGGGGCAGTGGCACCCGCGCCAGCCCCCAGGACAGGCCCTGTGCGCTTCACCGACGCCTCGGCCCTGTGCGCTACACCGACGCCTCGGCCCTGTGCCAGTCACTTTTGTAGTTGAGGAGGGGCACATTATTTGATCACATTTTGAGTTGTCCTTCTCAGTCCTGTCGCCCCCCCCTCACCTCTGATTTGTGGATGAATTATCTCTAATTTCTTTACATTTTCTACTTTATTTTTCGCTATTCCTGATAACGCGTCGCAGCAGGCTGGAAAGTGAGACTGCTCAGAATCCATTCCCACCTCTTGTACTGACATGTGGGGACCAATGTAGAAACTGCCACTAACTTATTCTTGGAAAAATTGTGCAACTGTCAAATTTTCGCTTCCCCCCCCCCCCTCGAAATAAAAAAGACGCCGAGACCTTTTTGATTTTTTTTTGGTTTTTTTATTGCAGGGGTTCGGTTCAGTGTCTGCACAACACACAACACACAACACACGGGGAAACAACACTGAACCGCTTCTAATCTACAGGGATACGAAAGCTTAACAAAGTCATCTTCTTCTTCCCACAGTTTCCCCACGCCCCCCACCCGCCACCCCCCCTCCCCACACAGCACACGGGATACATATCGATTATTTTTATTTCCACAATCAATCAATTTAAAATAGAGGGGAAAAAAATAAGGGAAAGAGTGAAAAGCAATGGATAAATACTGAAAGGGGAGAAATGTCTAGACTGTGATGGCAAACTGTACACAGCTGGTGGTTCGTTTTAATGTCCCAGTGCATGATAGAGGCTGAATCTAGGACCCTTCTATGAAGTATGGTGTGAGTTTCCCACCAAATTGTATCACCTGGAATGGGAAGCTATGGGGGGGGGTATGAGGGACACATGAAGGATGGTGCACACTTTGGGCTGGTGTCTTGCATCGTGGTGGTGCTGTTGGCTGGCAGCCCACCCCCCATTAGCCCCCTGTGCACCATAAATCATGAAGGTTCCTAACAAATCCAACACTGTGTCATAAGTATAAGTGTCAAGCAGCAGCGCTGACCGCCCCGAGGTGTAAAAGCTGCTTCTATTCCAGGTGACGTCGTGGCAGTGGATTTGGGTGATGGAAGGAAAAGCTTTAGTGCAATTAGTGATAAAGTGACCGTGGGACATAAACGATGATCTACTACTACGGACAAAATAATTTACAGTCCAAACGATAGAGAAGAGGAGGAAAATAATATATATATATAGAGAGACGGAGAGAGAGACGAAGGAAAGAGGGAGGAGAGAGAGAGAGTAGGGCTAAGCCTATTGGTGTCAGGAGGCTGCAGGTAAAGCTGGTTCTTGCATAAAGTTGACAAATAGAAGACAACTGCAGGTAAAGCTAGGTGTTATATGGCTAAGCCAAGCAGTTTTAAAAGGAAGAATGATCAGGGTCAGGCAGCTGCTGGTAAAGCTAGGTGTTATATGGCTAAGCTAGGGAGTGGGGAAAAGGAAGCGAGATCAGTGTCAGGCAGCTGCAGATAAAGCTAGGTAGTATATGGGTAAGCCAATTAGTTGGGAAAAGGAAGAGAGATCAGTGTCAGGCAGCTGCAGGTAAAGCCAGGTGTTATATGGCTAAGCCAGGGAGTGGGGAAAAGGAAGCGAGATCAGTGTCAGGCAGCTGCAGATAAAGCTAGGTAGTATATGGGTAAGCCAATGAGTTGGGAAAAGGAAGAGAGATCAGTGTCAGGCAGCTGCAGGTAAAGCTAGGTGTTATATGGCTAAGACAAGGAGAGGGGAAAAGGAAGAGAGATCAGGGTCAGGCAGCTGCTGGTAAAGCTAGGTGCTCTATGGCTAACCCAGGCAGTGGTGAAAAGAACGTGAGATCAGTGTCTGGCAGCTGCAGGTAAAGCCAGGTGTTATATGGCTAAGCTAAAGAGAGGGGAGAAGGAAGAATGATCAGTGTCAGGCAGCTGCTGGTAAAGCTAGGTGTTATATGGCTAAGCTAAAGAGAGGGGAGAAGGAAGAATGATCAGGGTCAGGCAGCTGCTGGTAAAGCTAGGTGTTATATGGCTAAGACAAGGAGAGAGGAAGAGAGATCAGGGTCAGGCAGCTGCTGGTAAAGCTAGGTGCTCTATGGCTAACCCAGGCAGTGGTGAAAAGAACGTGAGATCAGTGTGTGGCAGCTGCAGGTAAAGCCAGATGTTATATGGCTAAGCCAAGGAGTGGGGAAAAGGAAGAGAGATCAGGGTCAGGCAGCTGCAGGTAAAGCTAGGTGTTATATGGGTAAGCCAAGCCTTGACTGGTGGTATATAGAGAATGGTAATGTCAGGCAGCTGCAGGTAAAGCTAGGTGTTATATGGGTAAGCCAAGCCTTGACTGGTGGTATATAGAGAATGGTAATGTCAGGCAGCTGCAGGTAAAGCTAGGTGTTTATATGGGTAAGCCAAGCCTTGACTGGTGGTATATCGAGAATGGCAATGCCAGGCAGCTGCAGGTAAAGCTAGGTGTTATATGGGTAAGCCAAACCTTGACTGGTGGTATATAGAGAATGGTAATGTCAGGCAGCTGCAGGTAAAGCTAGGTGTTATATGGGTAAGCCAAGCCTTGACTGGTGGTATATAGAGAATGGTAATGTCAGGCAGCTGCAGGTAAAGCTAGGTGTTATATGGGTAAGCCAAGCCTTGACTGGTGGTATATAGAGAATGGTAATGTCAGGCAGCTGCAGGTAAAGCTAGGTGTTATATGGGTAAGCCAAGCCTTGACTGGTGGTATATAGAGAATGGTAATGTCAGGCAGCTGCAGGTAAAGCTAGGTGTTATATGGGTAAGCCAAGCCTTGACTGGTGGTATATAGAGAATGGTAATGTCAGGCAGCTGCAGGTAGAGTGGAGCCAAGCCTTGACTGATGAATGTATCTGTTCATATTTTTGGAAAAAGATACAGGGAGAGGTTACCACCCTGTAGTGTGACTGGCAGCTAATGTCAGGCGGCAGATGGACTGTATTGTGATGGCAAATTGTTGATGAACAGACCTATAGAAGTACGAGAGACGGAGCAAACAGATCGCACCCTGCCCCGTCCATTGCCCGACGCTGCCAGGACACCATGAAGGTGGCGGCTTTAGGGGCAGTGGTTGGGCATGGGCACGCCATAGGGCACGGCCTGGGGAAAGGCCGGCACGTACAGAGCAGGGTTGGTACCCAGGTTGGATGGAGCGAAACCCTGCGGGGCCACCATCTGCGGCAGAGAGAAGCTCCCCACGTGAGAGGAAGACATCGGCTGGACCACTTCATAGCAGTCCATGTTCTCTCTCAGGTATGGGTGCACCTGGCGCTTCCCCTTCTGACGGCGATTGCAAAACCAGACGCGGACCACCTGTCAGGAAAGAGACAAAACCCGTGAGAATCTATCTATCCATATATATCTATCCCTCCATCTCTCTCATATCTATCTCATATCTATCTATCTATCTATCTATCTATCCATCAATCTCATATCTATCTATCCCATATATATCTATCCCTCCATCTCTCTCATATCTATCTCATATCTATCTCATATCTATCTATCTATCTATCTATCTATCTCATATCTATCTATCTCTCTCTCTCATATCTATCTCATATCTATCTATCTATCTCATATCTATCTATCTATCTATCTATCTATCTATCTATCTATATATATATCTATCTAGCTATCTATCTATCTATCTATCTCTGGATCCACTTACGTCCTTCTCCATCTTCAGCTCTCTGGCGAGCTGTGTGATCTCCTGGGCTCCTGGCTTGGAGCAATGCATGAAGTAGTTCTCCAGGCTGCGGCGCACGTTGTTTTCGATGCTGGTCCTATGTTTTCTCTTTTGGGCCTGGGGCTGCATCTGTCCTTGGTTGATCATCTTTTGGGACAAAAAATTAACAAAGCATTTTTAGTATTGACTAACCTTTCACCCTTGACCCAATTCTTGAACCCCCAAACCAGTGAAAAAAGAACAATTTTATGACCTCCCTTCCCACTCTCCAATGTTGGTCCTGGAGATCTCAGAGAATGAGGAACCCCCCCTCCCCCCATGTCCCGGAGGCCTCATAGTATGATTACCTCCCCCCAATATTGGTGCACAAGACCTCATAGTATGATGACCTCCCCCCCAATGTTGGTCCTGGAGGCCTCATAGTATGATTACCTCCCCCCAATATTGGTGCACAAGACCTCATAGTATGATGACCTCCCCCCAATGTCCTGGAGGCCTCATAGTATGATTACCTTCCACCAATATCGGTGCACAAGACCTCATAGTATGATGACCCCCACCAATATTGGTGCAGGAGGTATCATAGTATGATGACCTCTCCCCTTCCCCCAATATTGGTGCAGGAGGTACCATAGTATGATGACCTCTCCCCTTCACCCAATATTGGTGCAGGAGGTATCATAGTATGATGACCTCTCCCCTTCCCCCAATATTGGTGCAGGAGGTATCATAGTATGATGGCCTCCCCCCAATATTGGTGCAGGAGGTATCATAGTATGATGGCCTCCCCCCCAATATTGGTGCAGAAGGTCTCATAGTACGATGACTTCCTCCTCCAATGTCGGTCCTGGAGGTCTCATAGTATGATGACCTCCCCCCAATGTCCTGGAGGCCTCATAGTATGATTACCTTCCACCAATATCGGTGCACAAGACCTCATAGTATGATGACCCCCACCAATATTGGTGCAGGGGTATCATAGTATGATGTCTTCCCCCCCCCCTCCTCCCAAGTCCTGGAGACATCATAGTATGATGACCTCCTCCCAATACTGGTGTAGGAGGTCTCCTAGCATGATGACCTCCCCCCAATATTGGTGCAGAAGGTCTCACAGTATGATGACCCCACCAATATTGGAGCAGGAGGCCTCATAGTATGATGACCTCCCCCCAATATTGGTGCAGGAGGTCTCCTAGTATGATGAACCCCCCCCTCCCCAATTCCTTGCAGATGAGCACTATATAACCCTTGTAATGACATCCATAGCCCTATGTTGTGGTTCTTCTTAGTAGGGGGCCCGGAGTATGTTTGGCTCAACCATTGGAAGACCAAATGGTGTCACTGATCCTGACCTTCTATTAACCCCACAGCAGCTACAAAGGCCACTTCTATGGATAAACCAATGAAGGTTCTAGTCACCAGAGATTTGATGGCATCTCTCCTCGTGGCTTCTCCTCACCTCTTGCAGAGTATTATTATTTTCGACTTCGTAGAGCCAGTCCCCCAGCAGCGGCTTCAGCTTGCACATGTTCTTAAAACTTAATTGCAAGGACTCGAAGCGACAGATAGTTGTCTGGCTGAATGTCTTTCCTGGAAGAAAAAGAGGGAAAAATGTAAAAAACCTCAAGATCTCAAACCTTGGTCCCTCAACAGAGCTCTACGACGGATCTTACCGTAAAGGACCCCCAATGCATAGCCCACATCGGCTTGGGTGTACCCCATTGTAATCCTCTTATGTTTTAGCTCTTTGGCGAATTGCTCCATCTCAGCCGATGACACGGTGACCTGCAAAGGGTTGAGGCGAAAAATATGAGGACAGACCCAAAGATCTAAGGAACGCTCCGTAACTGGACAGAAGAGGACAACACCAAGCTCACAGGTCATCCCTTCTAGATGGGGGCTCGATAATAAGCCAATAGTCTTGTAGGGATGGGGGTTCCCATATAGGCCAATAGTCTTGTAGGGATGCGGGTTCCCATATAAGCCAATAGTCTTGTAGGGATGGGGGTTCCCATATAGGCCAATAGTCTTGTAGGGATGGGGGTTCCCATATAGGCCAATAGTCTTGTAGGGATGGGGGTTCCCATATAAGCCAATAGTCTTGTAGGGATGGGGGTTCCCATGTAAGTCAATAGTCTTGTAGGGATGGAGGTTCCCATGTAAGCCAATAGTCTTGTAGGGATGGGGCTTCCCATGTAAGTCAATAGTCTTGTAGTGATGGGGGTTCCCATGTAAGCCAATAGTCTTGTAGGGATGGGGGTTCCCATGTAAGACAATCGTCTTGTAGGGATGGGGGTTCCCATGTAAGTCAATAGTCTTGTAGGGATGGGGGTTCCCATGTAAGCCAATAGCCTTGTAGGGATGGGGGTTCGTTCCCATATAAGCTAATAGCCTTGTAGGGATGGGGGTTTGTTCCCATATAAGCCAATAGCATTGTAGGGATGGGGGTTCCCATTTAATCCAATATTCTTGTAGGGATGGGGGTTCCCATTTAAGCCAATAGTCTTGTAGGTATGGGGGTTCCATTGTAAGCCAATAGCCTTGTAGGGATGGGGGTTCCCATGTAAGCCAATAGCCTTGTAGGAATGGGGGTTCCCATATAAGCCAATAGTCTTGTAGGAATGGAGGTTCCAT
The DNA here is from genome assembly GCA_025379985.1 of Phyllomedusa bahiana. Taxonomy (NCBI): domain Eukaryota; kingdom Metazoa; phylum Chordata; class Amphibia; order Anura; family Hylidae; genus Phyllomedusa; species Phyllomedusa bahiana. The sequence goes on from JAODAL010000965.1 coordinate 241,372, forward strand.
TGTAAGCCAATAGCCCTGTAGGGATGGGGGTTCCCATGTAAGCCAATAGCCTTGTAGGGATGGGGGTTCCCATGTAAGCCAATAGCCTTGTAGGGATGGGGGTTCCCATGTAAGCCAATAGCCTTGTAGGGATGGGGGTTCCCATGTAATCCAATAGCATTGTAGGGATGGGGGATCCCATAAAAGACAATAGCCTTGTAGGTATGGGGGCTCTCATTTAAGACTATAGCCTTGTAGGGATGGGGGCTCCAATATAAGACAATAGCCTTGTAGGGATGGGGGTTCCCATTTAAGCCAATAGTCTTGTAGGGATGGGGGTTCCCATGTAAGCCAATCGCCTTGTAGGGATGGGGGCTCCCATATAAGACAATAGCCTTGTAGGGATGGGGGTTCCCATATAAGCCAATAGCCTTGTAGGGATGGGGGTTTCCATATAAGGGTACCAAAACTCACCAGTGCCCCTCTCAATCTTATATCTAACACTAAACATGGAGCGTTCTTCATCATCCGGAACGGACTAGGACAGCTGCCTTCAACCTGTGGGTCTCTGACTGTTGGAAAACTACAACTCCCAGCATTCCCTGGGACAGCCAGCGCATGCTGGGAGTTGTAACTTTGCAATCCCGGGGAGAGGAATAGGGCGAGAAATCAAATAAAGAAAGAAAAATAGAAAAAAAAATAGAATCCGTCTTGTACAACTGGGTATCAATAGGAAGGGAAGAGAAGAAATTCAGGAGCGAAGTCAAGGTGGAGCACACTCCATGTAACAAGATCAAGGGGAAGGTGGAGTTACCTGGATAGAGAAATATGGAAGGCGGAGTTACCTGGATAGAATATTGGAGGGGCGGAGTGGAAGGTGGAGTTACCTGGATAGAATATTAGTGGGCCGTGGAGGAAGGTGGAGTTACCTGGATAGAATATTGGAGGGGCGGAGTGGAAGGTGGAGTTACCTGGACAGAGTATTAGAGGGTTTGGTAGAAGGTGGAGTTACCTGGATACAATATTGGAGGGGATTGGTGGAAGGTGGAGTCTGCTCCAGACATGACCAAGAGGGAAAACAAGAAGGCGCACACTCCTTGTGACAAGATCAAGGGTGAGGTGGAAGGTGGAGTTACCTGGATAGAATATTACAGGGGGGGTTTTGGGAAAGGGGGGGATTTCCTGGATGGAATATTTTGAGGGGGCGTGGTGGAAGGGGAAGTTACCTGGATAGAATAGATGGGCGTGGTGGAAGGGGGGGAATTTTTCCTTATAGAATATTAAGGGGGGGGGGGGGGGAAGGTGAGTTACCGGATAGAATATTAGGGGGGGGTGGAAGGTTGAGTTTCCCGGGTAGAATTTTTAGAGGGGGGGGGTGGGGAAAGGTGGAGTTACCCCGGATAAAATAGTGGGGGGGGTGGGAAAGGGGGGAGTTCCTGGATAGAATATTGAGGGGGGGGGGGGGGTGGAAGGTGAGTTACCCTGGATAGAATATTCAAGGGGGGGAGTGGAAGGTGGGGGTTACCCGGTTTAAATTTAGAGGGGGGGGTGGAAGGGGGAAGTTATTCCCATAGAATTTGATGGGCAGGTGGAAGGGGTTTTACCGGATGAATAATAGAGGGGGGGGGGGGGGAAGGTGGGGTTTTCCTTAAAAAATATTAGAGGGGGGGGGGAGTGGAAGGTGGAGTTACCTGGTAGGAAATTTTTAAAGGGGGTGGGGGGGGAAATTTTAACCTGGATAGAATAGATGGGCGTGGTGGAAGGTGGAGTTACTTGGATAGAATTGATGGGCATGGTGGAAGGTGGCATTACCTGGATAGAATAGATGGGCGTGGTGGAAGGTGGAGTTACCTGGATAGAATATTAGAGGGGGGGACTAGAAGGTGGAGTTACCCGGATAGAATATTAGAGGAGGGAGAGTGGAAGGTGGAGTTAACTGGATAGAATATTAGAGGAGGGAGAGTGGAAGGTGGAGTTAACTGGATAGAATATTAGAGGAGGGGGAGTGGAAGGTGGAGTTACCTGGATAGAATATTAGAGGAGGGGGAGTGGAAGGTGGAGTTACCTGGATAGAATATTAGAGGGGCGTGGTGGAAGGTGGAGTTACCTGGATAGAATAGATGGGCGTGGTGGAAGGTGGAGTTACCTGGATAGAATATTAGTTGAGGGGGAGTGGAAGGTGGAGTTACCTGGATAGAATATTAGAGGAGGGGGAGTGGAAGGTGGAGTTACCTGGATAGAATATTAGAGGAGGGGGAGTGGAAGGTGGAGTCTGCTCCGGACATGACCAAGAGGGAGCATACTCCTTGTGACAAGATCAAGGGTGAGGTGGAAGGTTGAGTTACCTGGATAGAATATTGGAGGGCGGAGAGGAAGGTGGAGTTACCTGTATAGCACCATAAAGGGGCGGAGTGGAAGGTGACCATGACCAAGAGCTAAAAACAAGATGGAGCACACTCCTTGTGACAAGATCAAGGGTGAGGTGGAAGGTGGAGTTACCTGGAGAGAACAATAGGGGGGGGTGGAGTGGACATGACCAAGAGCTAAAAACAAGATGGAGCCATCTCACCATTGGGTCTCCTAAATACGAGACCAAGAGTTCAACATGACCAATGGGCGGTCCTATGGAGCTTCACCTGAGCGCAAGACCAAAAGTTCAACACCATATAGGGTCGAAAACCACACGGCCGTTCATTTTGTACCACTGCCCCACACCTAAAATGGCCTCCTTAATAGAAGAAGACCAAAATGTAACAACACATAGTCAATACAACAATATGACAATTTTAAGTTACTTTGAGTCTTAATACAAACAGGGAAAAAATAACATCCAAAAACCCCAAGGTCGTCTCATATGTCAAGGTTACTGAAAATGTTCTTCAAGCAAAGAAGTAGACAAATGGATAAATAAGAGATGGAGAGATACAAGATAGAATGATATGGATAGATGTCTAGATACATAGACAGATGAATAGATAGAGAGATGGATCAATAGATATGAGATAGGTGAACTCTAGAAGCTAATTACGACCTGTAGCAACTTCATTATCAGGTGCAAACCAAAGATAAGATCTTGAGGATCTACTAAATCCTGATGTTGATTCTATATAGGACCTCTATAGAGTTATTATGGGGGATCAGGGTGGACTTACCTCCTCCACATTTGCTAGCTCTTCGTCGGTGTCAGTAGACGAGTCCCTGTTGGCCTTGGTAGGCTTGGTCGTCTTGGTGGGCTTGACGATGGCGATGGCCGTGGCAGCGGTATTGGTGGTGGCAGCGGCGGCGGTCTGGGTGCCGGGTGGGATCTTGTTGCCACTACTCAGGATTTTGCCAGGGTTTGCCAGACCACCCCTTTTAAGGGCCCGTGTTAGGGCTTTGGGTGGTAGCTTGTTGACTCTGTAGGTGTACCGCCTCCAATGCACCAGCTGTTTCATTTGCAGCTGGTGCATTGGAGGCTGTTGGCCAATAAGTGGAAGTCCCCCATGCCTGGCCACTGAAGTAGGATGTACCGGGGACATTGGGGGACTGGGAGCTATACGAGGTGGTTGGAGATTCGGATACTTCCACCTCCCTCTCTCCATCTCTCTTCGGCGTCCTCTCATTCTCCACTAGCACAGCCATGTGGCTTTGGGGACTCTGGGCTTGGTCCCCACCATGCATGGTCAGGCTCTGGCTGGCAGGGTCCACTTGTGGCACGTGGCTCCAGGTCATGGCTTGGGTAGCGTTCTCGCCTCCGGCTTGGCTACTAAGATCTGTATAGTTGGATCCAACGGGGGAGAAGTGATAGTACGGCTGGTGGTGATGGTGGTAACCGGAGACATTGTACTGCTGGTTGTGATCTTGGGCCACGGTGGAGCTGTGGGCGAAGGACTGGTAATTTTGCTGGCGATACATCTTTAAAATTTCAAGTTGTCTGGATTCACTGAAGACGTTGAGTTGATCGTTAAGAAGCCGTTAACATTATCCGAAGATCCTCCAAGTGGTCGGTCAATGCCTTCAGGATATCCTCGCGCAGAAAGTAAATCCTTGAAGAGGACAAAATGGGAGAAGGTCAGTTAGGAAATGGTGAAAAGTCCAGAAAGTAACCTGTTCCCATTGGAAAGGTGCTTACCTTGCAGTTGTCTTCCATTGCATCTAATCCACTAAGAGTGGGGGCTCCTAAGGGTTGACCAAAGACCCCTCCTCCCCCTGGACATGCAAATTGACCTCCTAGGTGATTGGCTCTCAGACAAACAACTCCCCCCTCCAATGGCCATGAATGGGGGCAGAGAAGGAGCAAAGAGATTGACCTTAACCCCTCATATCCAATCTGTGTGATTTGTTGGGGTTACACCCCCTACCCCCCAAAAATGTTCTGTGTCCCCCAAACATCTAGTCAGCAGGGCAGGTTACATCTGCAAACATCTAATGTAAATTGTCTGGTACCTGAATGTCCTCACATAGGGGCAGATGAATATTCAGCAGGTCAGGACCTTACAAATTACCCAAAACCTCAGCAACAGGTCACAGAGGAGAAGACATTATCCTAACATTAGATGTAATAAAGCCATTTAGTGAAAGTAATCACACAGGGAGATGTGACCTGTGCCCAGGGAGGCTTCACTTGCGTCTGCTAAAGATGGATGGAAAGATAGATAGATAGATAGATAGATAGATAGATAGATAGATAGATAGATAGATATGGGATAGATAGATTAAAGGGGTCGTCTCACTACAGGGATCGCTGCTTTTTATGTTAAAGATCTTGCAAAAACAAGTCACTTTGCAGTATGTGTCCATTAACAGTGTCCTACCTATTCCTAGATATCCCCTCTTGTATGGGCTGCATCAGCTCCTCAGGGTTGCTATAGCTACAGACCTGTTGAATCTCTCCTCATAGGCTGCCAGCACTGGTTGCTATAGCTACAGACCTGTGTGATCTCTCCTGATAGGCTGCCAGCACTGGTTTCTATAGCTACAGACCTGTTGATCTCTCCTGATAGGCTGCCAGCACTGGTTGCTATAGCTACAGACCTGTGTGATCTCTCCTGATAGGCTGCCAGCACTGGTCGCTATAGCTTCAGACCTGTTCGATCTCTCCTGATAGGCTGCCAGCACTGGTTGCTATAGCTTCAGACCTTGTCTATACTCCATCTCTCCTGATAGGCTGCCAGCACTGGTTGCTATAGTTGTTCAGTATCTTATTATAGGCTGCCAGCACTGGTCGCTATAGCTACAGACCTGTTCCATCTCTCTTGATAGGCTGCCAGTGCTGGTTGCTATAGCTACAGACCTGTTCCATCTCTCTTGATAGGCTGCCAGCACTGGTTGCTATAGCTACAGACCTGGCTTCTACTGCAGCCTAGTCAAAGCCAGTAAACGCCCCTGAATTCAAAATGAAACCAAGAAAACAGGACGAATCGATGTAGTGAGACAACCCCTTTAAATAGATAAATATGATTTAAAATGTATATGATTTGGGATGGATAGAGCGATAGGGTGGAACGTCCTCTATCTATGGTGTTATAACAATTACTCTGCTGGGAAGTCAATGAATTGTTCACTTTTTGTGGCCATCCTCGCCAAGCTGCTTTTTTTATTGCTCTCTTTGGGGTTTAGACCCCCCTCCCACCACCGCAGATGTTGGTTATTCCAATGGCCCCCCCCCCCCGCCCCTACCCCCATCCAGGTGTTAGCTGGACACAGACATAGATATGTGGTTATGTGCTGATTACCGGACACATGGGCCTAGTGGGTTGTTTGCTCCTCTCGGGAGGCAGATACCCTGGGTTGGGTTAAGGGGTATAATTGGCTTTGTACAGTTTGGTGGAGGGGCTGTAATGAACAGCAGGGTGATAACTTTCTGCTCAGTCACAAGTGGGTTAAATAGATCATTTACACGTTTTCTTTGTTAATTGTGATGAACTAACCTCATTAAGTCCTGGGAAGCTTCTTTAATCATATTATCTCAGGAGACCTCTCCCCTGGTGTAGGTTAGGGATGGTCTTATCTCCTTTAGCCAGTTGTAAAAATCTGACTTGATTATAGAGGGACCTGAACATTTTTTAAAGTGAGGTTCTGAGGGCTACAGGTGCCCATAGTCATGATCTAGGGATTTCACAGACCGACTGTTTTGCTTTGTTGGATATTTTTGGGCCAATTTTTAGTTGACTTCCGCGAGGACGACAACATATATAGTCATGAGTTGTCTTGTATCTATGGATGGCTTAGGTATAAAACATTGTTGGATGAAATGTATTTATTTTTACACTGGGAAGTGTTGTCTGTGCATTGTAGACGTTTGTTACAGTATTGTCCAAAAATCATGGTGGATGATCCACTGGTCTTCATCTTCCATCCATTGGTCTTCCGCCTTACATGGTCTTCACCCTCTTCCATCCATTGATCTTCCACTTATGTGGTTTTTATCCTCCATCCACTGGTCTTCCATTTTTCATGTTTTTTTTAAATCTTTCATCCATTGGTCTGCCATCATATATGGTTTTCCACATGGAGGACCAATGAATGAAAGATGAAGACAATGTAAGATAAAAGACTAATGGATAATAGAGAAAGAGATGGAAAACCAATGGATGAAAGACCAATGGATGGAAGATGAAGACCATCTCCATCTTTCCTCCATTAGTCTTCCATGTCTTCCGTATTACATGGTCTTTGTCTTCCATCCATTGGTCTTCTACATTACATGGTCTTCACCCTCTTCCATTTTACATGATCTTCATCTTCCATCCATTGATTTTCCACCTTATGTGTTTTGTGTTTTGTTATGTTTCATCCACTGGTCTTCCATCTCTTCCATATTATGTGGTCTTCATTTTCCATCCATTGGTCTTCCATCTCTTCCTATTCTATATTATGTGGTCTCCATCTTCCATTTCTTCCTCTTCCTTCCATTAGTCTTCCATCTTGCATGTTTTTATCTTTCATCCATTGGTCCTCCACCTTATGTGGTCTTTCACATGGAAGACCAATTGATGAAAGATGAAGACCGTGTACGATGGAAGAGGACGAGATGGAAGACCAGTGGATGGAAAATGAAGACTACATAATATGGAAGATGAAGAGATGGAAGACCAGTGGATGACCATCTCTTCATCTTTCATCCAATGGTCTTCCATCTCTTCTGTATTACATGGTCTCCGCCTTCCATCCATTGGTTTTCCATCTGTCATGGTCTCCGCCTTCCATCCATTGGTTTTCCATCTGTCATGGTCTCCGCCTTCCATCTCCTTCATCCACTGGTTTTCCCTCTCTTTCTCTATTATCCATTAGTCATTTATCTTACATGGTCTTTATCTTCCATCCACTGGTCTTCAGTCTCTTTCTCTTCAATCCATTGGTCTTCCATCTCATGTGGTCTTCATCTTCCGCCCAATGGTCTTCCAACACAAGTGGTCTTCATCTTCCGCCCAATGGTCTTCCAACATAAGTGGTCTTCATCTTCTGTTCACTAGTCTTCCATTTCATGTGTTCTTCATTGTCCATCACACATGGTCTTCATCTTTCATCCATTGGTCTTCCATTGCACATGGTCATCATCTTTCATCCATTGGTCTTCCGTTTCACATGGTCGTCTTCTTTCATCCATTGGTCTTCCATTGCACGTGGTCATCATCTTTCATCCACTGGTCTTCCATTGCACATGGTCTTCATCTTCCATTCACTGGTCTTCTATCTCATGTGTTCCTCATCGTCCATCCATTGATCTTCCATCTTATGTGGTCTTCCATCTTCGGTATTCTTAAGCCTCAAGTCTCCATTTCAGGAGTTAATTGACATGTGCAGGATACAACTTTGTTGGAAGATCTTGCTCCACTCACAGCAGGGGGCAGTTGGGTAAACTGGTAAGTGCACAATGCCTCCAGGGCTTTGATTCATTGTCAATAGGACCTCCATTCATCCCCCACCCTGTTGATTCCCATCCCCCGGAGACCACTTTGGCCAAAACCAGGCAAAAAACTGCAAGAAACCAGATAGTTCACATTCCAGCAGCTGCATCTATTCAAGTCTCAGTGCAAACCCCTAAACCTATGACTTTGAACCTGTTGGACGAATTATGAGACTCCTCCCCCCTTCCTTCCACCTAGTAGTGTAGTGTCCAAATTATGCAGCCAAGACCTAATTGCTCCTTCTACATTTCTAAGGTTAAATGGATGAAATAAATTTCCCTTCGAAAAAAAAGAAAAAAAATTAGGTATTGGATGGGATAAGCCTCCCTAGCCTAAATTGCAGTAGAGCCCCGCACTGTCCATTTGTGGACATGGGACATCTGTTTTGAGGATAACCATTAGCTTACATTCTAGATCCCATCAAATTAGATGCTACCAGCCCAGACCTGGCCCAAGATGTCCAGTAGCCGCTTACCTTCCGAACCCTCCATAGGAGATACCGGGCAACTTTGGTTTCCACTAGGTATTTTTGGGCAAGTCTCTGGTCAGGTAATGAGTGTTGGTGGAGGCCCATTTGGCCCAGTGATTGCAGCAGCCAATGGCCGCTCATATATCCAATAATGGGACAGTGTTACGTCCATGTGCTCCATAGATTCATCCTTGGGGGTCGATCTCAGAGGAAATGATCTGCTGGTGCAACTTTTTATAATGTCTCGTGATCAGATTGTGCTCCTTGGTGTCAAGGCCAAAATGTCCACCAAGCGTTGTATGGGCACCAGCTTAGGTTTCGATAGAAGCTGACCATGTGGGCAGTCACAACTATTTCCAATTTTGAGTCACATGTTAGTGATTTCTACCAGGAGTGTAGCCAAGGGGCCACTAAGGGTAATAGCTGCACCTAGGCCCTGGTGCCTGAGGGGCTCAGGGTTATGAATGGCACCTGGTAGGTAGGGTCTCTGGGATACATCTTGCAGGTCAGGAGCTTCACGCTGGCTTTGAAGACCTATATATGAAGAATTCACTGGTTGGGAATAAACTTGGTGAATGGCTACATTGAGGAGTGGGGTTTAAGGAGACGTCTGGTCTGCACCCTGTAGGCTCTACACCAGGATCTGGTCTGCACCCTGTAGGCTCTACACCAGGATCTGGTCTGCACTGCAGGGGACGGCCAGGTTGGCACCATCAGCAATAGATGTTGCAAACTGGCCATAGGTCAGAACTGTCGGCTTCTATAGGCCACAGGTCAGGGCAGGCAGAGTATGGCCATTATGGTGTACATGTAATAGGTCAGGACAGGTGGCATATACAGGCCAGAGGTCGAGGCAGGCAGAGTACAGCCATCATGGGCTACTAGTAATAGGTCAGAAGGTTAGCAATGAAAAACAGTAATCATGAAGTAAACCAGATTGGAACCAAGCAGTATCCAAGTAGATACAATGTTGCAGAATACTAGTAACGAGTTACACAGGAGGGCACCTCTAAATAAAGCATGGCGGGCGGGCATAAGAGGAGAAGGCAATTAGTGGTTTGCATTGGCCCTTTAAATACCAAGGGGCCAACTCACGTGAACAAATCAGGGGACACGGTGACGGTGACGTCGGTGCAACCACAGAGATGGAGACCTGGACCTGAGGGCGGTGGCCGCTCGGAGCAGTAACGTGGGCATAGGACATGATTGTATCTGTGGCCAGTGAGCTGCACTATGACCCCGCCGGCCTCAGGGCCCCGTCTCCTCTGTGGTCACACACACCTATTAGGCCCTATTCAGATAGTGTTTTCGGCCCCAGTTCATTGGGATCCCATAAAATTTTCTCCCAGGGCCATAGACTGCTGTAGGGCACATGTAGTACTAATTGGACTACATTTTCCCTATTTTGCGAATGTGCCCGGTTTCTGACCCAGACACAAAATTTTGCTGTACATTTGCAACCAACGTGTGCAGATTTCACTGCAAAATTTTTTTCTACATTAATTTAAATGGATGAAAGCAAAATCTGCAGGAAAGGAAAAAAAACAAAATTTACAGATAAGTCTTTCCTGCAGATCCTAGCGCAAATTTTGCCTTCACCCATTTAAAAAAAAAAAAAAATAAATCTGCAATAAATTCACAACTAATTCTGCTGCAATTGGTGAGGATTTGGGGGAGCAAATTGACACCAAGAATGTCGTGGATTTTACTCTGCTGAGAACTCGCAGCAGATCCGTCCGGTGTGAACGAAACCTTAAGGCGCGTTTAAACAAAAAAAAATTGCAATATACCAGAGGTCGGTTCACAGAGGGCGGAACTGCTGCAGATTTCCTGCACTAAATACATAGAATAAAATCTGCACAAAAAAAATTATCGTCAATTGGTGCAAATATTACTACAGAATTTTTCTATATTACCTTTAATGGGGGAAGGTAAAATCCGCACTAAGATCTGCAGAAAAGGTTTGTGAATTTTTTCTTTTTCTTATTGAAGTCAATGTAGAAAATTTTTGGGTGAAGACTGCAATATATACACAACTAAATCGGCACCAATTGGGTGAGCAATTTGAGGTGAAAATTTACTGCAAAAATTCTGTGGATTTTACTCAAATGTTGCTTTTTCGCATTAAAGTCACTGTAGGAAAATCCATGATAATTCTGCAACAAAATCTGCAGCAATTTGCATTTAATTCTGACCCTAGTGGACGTACCCTAAAAGGTTCAAGCAAAATCCACTGTACAATCTGCCATAAATCCACACTGCACCAATTTTGGGTGCAGATTTAGTGTATTTTCTGCAGAAAATCTGCAGCAGATCCGCCCCCTGTGAACATAACCCTTGCATATCATAATTCTGTTGTTTAAATGCTCCTTCAAGGCACGTCCACACCGAGCGAATCTGCTGTGAGTTTCCAGCAGAGTAAAATCCGCAGCGGTTTTGCAGTTGATTTTATTTGCACCCCCAAATTCTCGCCAGATTGAGATGTGGAGTTATTGCAGATTTTTCTACATTGACTTCAATGGGAGAAGGCAAACTCGGCATTAAGATTTGCTGGAAAGGTTGAGCTGCGGATTTTGCTTTTTCCCATTGCAGTCAGTGTAGAAAACTCTGCAGATCATTGCACGATAAATCTGTGGCAACATTCGCCCTAAATGGTGCAAATGTGCAGTAAACTCTGCCCCGTCTGATCGTATCCTAAGAAGTTAAAGTAAAACCTTTTTTTTTTCCAATTTGTTTTAAATTTAATTAAAAAAAAAAAATTACATTTTTTTTTTTTAAAGAATTTTTTTTCAAAAACTTGTACCCAGTTGAGTCTGTTTTTCGTTAGGTCGTCTAGACGAGGGTTTTACTCCCAGGCCTGTGATACTGGGGGCCGGCCAGGTTTCACACTTGCAGGAATGATTCCCATGGTTGTGGATAGTTGGGTCCGGGCTTTTGTCTCCATTTGGAACCACCCCAAACCCTCAATTAGGTGGTAATGTACTGTAAACACTGCATTTTGGGATCTTCCAAGAAGTCACATAGACCGGTGTTTTGGCTACAGTTTTTTTTAACCCAACCAGACATGAACCCTTTTCCCGCACTCCTCACGTATAGACCTTCGGAGGTTGCACAGGATAAACCAGATTGCACCAAGATTACATCAGTGAAAGGGGTTGTTCACTTACTACAATTAAAGGGCCATTTTCTTCAAATAATCCGATCCTGGGAAAGCTGGGTGACAGCCGATACGGTCACCAACCTCTCAGCCCATTTGTGCAGGGATAATGGAGCAGGGGATAGGTCGCCATTTGGGTCTCTGGAAAGCTGAGTGACGGCCTTTGTAATGATGGCCGTGTTGGTGGTCACCCAGCTTATCCGAAAACAGGTGAATGTGGGAGTAAAAGCAGAGCCGTCTTTTCAGGATTCTGGCCCTCAGGCATAGCACTGCAGTGGGCCCTGCCGAAATACATGACCTCACACTATGTCATGCCTCTGGCCATCCCCAAGCGCATCCATAATATCACTCCACTTATATCTGTACACCTGCAGCCAACAAGACTAATTGGCAGGGCAGGGAGTCTTTGGCTCCCTTCTCCTCCATGATTTTTAACTGTTTGCACATCCTAAAAACACAGCAAAGCCAACCAGGAGATCCAGGGTATGTTTCTTGTATTCCTAGAACACACACACCAACAGCGGCCCCTATACTTGTGGGGCCCCCGGGCAACTGTCTAGTGTGCCCAATGGAAAATATGGCCCTGGGTAAAAGTCCTTTGACTGAAATACTAGAGGGTTGGGGGATGATTCCCGCCCGCTACAGACGGAGAGGGGGGTGCACTGGGCGTAAATATATGACAAATCCATGAAAATTGCAAATTTCACCCAAACTTCTTAGCAATTTCTACCAAAATTTGCATTGGATTTGGCCAATGGTTCAAAATGACAGTGACCTCTATGGGGGAGAAGTTGGTTCAGCACCCAGTGACAATTTGCAGTCCTAAAATGTAGCAGGTGGCGAATACGGACAACCACTCCAATCATTTCTTAGATTAGCCGCCGGGGAAGACGGACGTCCTGTGTACCCCATTTGTTCTCAGGGCTGTCTTGCCCATTGGGCACATTCAGGGGTGCCAATAGGGCAGTACAAGCAGTACTCCTGTCAGGGGCCCTAATCAAAAAGAGGCCCACTAATATGCTAAAAAATAGGAACTAGTAATGGGTGGGGGCCCCATTTGATTTGTCCGTATGGGGTCCTGAGACGGTTCGTAGATGCTGATGGCAGCCCTGGGCACATTAGGTAGTTGCCCGGGGGCCCCAATTGGTCAGATACGTGTCCTGGAATCTTGGATCGGAGGGGGCTGCTTATTTGTTTGCACGTTCTTTGGACGCACAAATGGGTAAAGGTGATGCAGGGAGCTGGGGCGGCCCGGTGTAGGCAGTGTGATGGTGGCACTATATAATGCCGCCATCACCATAGCACTGCCAAGTAGGGCTGTGGACTACAAGATGTGGCGGGAGCGTCCTGCTGAGGGTTGTGCTTCGCCTGCACCGAAGCAACTGATTGAGATTTCATACAGGGATGGGCGGCCTTTTTTTCCACCCACAAGTCCAAGTCCTTCCTTAACTTTAATAGATTCAAAGGGGCATTACCAGCTCTTTGGTGTGTGGGGGGGGGGGGGGGGGGGGGGGGGGGGGGGGTGTTTACCGCGATGGAATGGTACCCGTGGATGTGGCCTCACTATAGGATTAGTGGGGGGTTGCAGGGAGCTACAGTGGGTCTCCACTCATTCCCAAATGAAAGGGACTCGTAACTGGCGGGGACCAGAGGCAGAACCCCCCCGCTGATCATAAAATGATGATGGCTTATACTATCCATACACCATTAGTTTTGGACATGGGTGTCAAACACCTTTTAAACGAGGGCCACCTGGATGGTGGCTGGAGGCCTGGATAGAGCCATTGGAGGGTGACTAGGAGGTCTGGGTATGACTGTCTGTTGAGGGCATTGAAGGTGGACTAGGAAGACTGGGGTAGAGCTTTTTGGAGGTGGCTAGAGGGGGTGGGGGGGGGGGGTCTGGGTAGGGCTTTGTGGGGGAGGGGGTGCCTAGGGGTCCTGGATAAGGGCTGTTGGGGCCTAGGGGGGTCATTGGTAGGCTGTTGGGGGTGACTAGGGTCTGGTAGGGCTTTGGGGGGTGCCCTAGGGGTCTGGGTAGGGCTGTTGGGGGGTGGCTAGGGGGTCTGGATAGGGCTGTTGGGGGGTGCCTAGGGGGTCTGGGTAGGGCTGTTGGGGGGTGGCTAGGGCTGTTGAAAGGTGGCTAGGGGGTCTGGATAGGGCTGTTGGAAGGTGGCTAGGGGGTCTGGATAGGCCTGTTGGAAGGTGGCTCGGGGGTCTGGGTAGGGCTGTCGGAGGGTGGTTAGGAGGCCTGGCTAGGACTGCTGGAGGGTGACTAGGGGGCCTGAGTAGGGCTGTTGGAGGGTCATTGGAGGTTGGTTAGGAGACTGGGTAAGGCTGTTGGAGGTCGACTAGGGGGCCTAGGTAGGGCTGTTGAAGAGCCATTGGAGGGTGGCTAGGAAGCCTGGGTAAGGTTGTTGGAGGGCATTGGAGGAGGGCTAGGGGGCCTAGGCAGGGCTGTCAGAATGCCATAGAGTGTAGCTGGGAACCTTGGTAGGTTTGTTGGAGGGTCATTGAATGGTGGCTAGGGGACCTGGGTAGGGATTTTGGAGGGTGACTAGGGGGCCTACATAGGACTGTTGAAGGGTCTTAGAAAGTGGCTGTTGAAAGGCCATTGGAGGGTGGCTAAGGTGCAGGGGTAGGGCCATTGGAGGGCGGCTAGGGGGCCTGGTTAGGGCTGTGCCACCGCCTGTAAGTTGCTAAAGAGATCGGTGTGGAGGTGCGTGCCGGAGCTCTGAATCCAAGTTGGCCCCCACTTCTGTGATTTGTGCACCTAGCTTTCTAGATAACAGGCTGAGGCCTGCGGCCTACAAGATGCAATGGAAATGTCCTGACACAAGCAGCGTGATGACCTCACAGCATTAGATTCTGCTGCTATAAACCCTAGTGACGTCCCTGCTGTTTTGGCCCTGGGTATGAGTGGGTGTCCTTGAGGGAGGTTTGAGCCGTGACCTCATGTGGAGTCCAATTTGGGCCCGTGAGCCTATAAAGCTGTGAGGATGGCCCTGCTTGTTCCTTACAATAATAGAACCCATTTTCCAGATCTTATTGACAAAGAATAGCTAGGATACCCCTTTAAATGAAGACTAGTGATAACTAGTCAGGGGCCTTGAAGGGGCGGGCATGACTAACAGAGTTGGGGCGAACTATGTATGATCGGGCTTTTCGCCCTTTTTTTGGCGAATACTGACTGCGGCCTCCTCGCCCGAATCCTCGCTGTCGGAGGCAGGGATTCGATGTTAGGCGCAGTGTTCTCCACTTTCCAGGCGTGCGCCCCGCACGAATTGGGCTGGTCAGTGGGCGCTGTGGGGTGGGGCGCGGGGGTAGTGTGTTCCGGGGCGGGACACGCGCCCTCTTTATACTCTGAGGCCATGTACGATGGTGAGTCGTGCAAAGCGATCCGCGCAATGCAGCGCTCGGCAGCTTCCGGACAGTGCCGACCCTCTGTTTTTTGTTGGTCTAAATGGCTCCGGCAGAGGCGAATTGAAGCAGGAATTCGGAAACATGCGAGGAAGCAGATAGGAAAGATCGCGACAGAAATCTCGCGCTCCACTCCGTGCAGCAGAGAATGAATCCGAAAAAATCGCCTTTTATAAAGCGGAAACAGATGACAGAAAAGAGCTGAAACGTAAAAAATAAAAATAATTGTAAAAAAAAAAAAAAAACCACTTTCCAAAACTCTTGTGAACGGCGCAATATCAAGAATTTGGATCTTGTAAAATTGCCGGGAAATACAGTAATTCAAATACTGAAACCTATACTCATTGGTAGCCATAAACAGGCCAATCAGATAGGAGCGACAGTAGAGCATTAAAACCTAATGGGGAAGGATTGGACCAATCAATAATCCACTGGCGGGATAATTCAAAATATACCAGTAACAAAGAACGGAGAAAGAGATGATTTGGCTGAGCTATCGGGGACTTGGCTGAGCTCGGGCCAATCAGAATAGAGCACAACGACCCATTATAGCCTATGGAGAAGTTTAGACCAATCAGAATCCCACGGCGGATATTTCAAATACAGTAAAAGACAGAAAAGAGCTGATGGCTGAGCTAGTTCGGGTGGCTTGGCTATCCCACACAATCATAGCGCGAGCTACTTCTCCCAATTATAGTCTATGGAGAGACGGTGCAATGCAACTCGGCGCTCAGCGCCCGGGTGCGGGCATGAAGTATTAATCACAAGAATATTTTTAACAAATGTAAAACATTATCAGATAAATACCGAACCCTTCCTTAAACATAAATCAATTAAATCCGAACAACTGCGTTGTCGCCGAGACGGGCGCTACATAGAGAATTGAGCAATAGAGAGAATTGCCGGGAAATACAATAATTCAAATTGTGTAAGCGCTTCTCATTGTCAGCAAAGAACCAGCCAAATCAGAATAGGAGCGACTAAGGACCCACTATATCCTATGGAGAAAGTTTGGACCAATCAGAATAGGAGCGACAGTGGGCCCATTCTAACCTATGAAGAAGTTATTAACCAATCAGAATTAGGTGAGCTACAAAGTCCCATTATATCCTATGGTTAAGTTTGGAACCAATCAAAATCTAAGGCGGGACACAGTTAAAAATACAGTAAAAATACATAAAAAGCTTGATTTGTGCTGATCTGAGCGGTGGCCTTGGCTATCCCAGCCCAATCAGAGTGCGCAGCCTACTTCTCACCGATTATAGTCTATGGAGAGATGGGCGCGTCTGAAATCTCGGGCGCTCAGCGCCGGCGGCATGAAAGTATTAATAAAAAAATTGTTTTTATTATTAAGTTAAAACATATTCAGATAAAAGAGCCGAACCCTTTCTTTACAATTAAGCATTAAAACCCGAACAACGCGTTGTCGCGAGACCGCGCTACATAGGGAATTGCAATAAGATAATCCCGTGAAAATACAGAATTCAAATTGTTTAACTATTCTCATTGGTCGGGCATAAACCACGCAATCAGAATATGAGCGACAATGTCCCCATATAACCATGGGATGAAATTGACCAATCAGAATAGTAGCAACAATGTCCCATTATATCCTATGGAGAAAAATTGACCAATCATTTTTCAAAGCGGGGACATTTTTTAAAAAATACGTAAAAATGCGAAACAGCTGATTGGTTGAAGCGGGGGGGCTGCCCAGCTTACCCAATCAGAGCGGAGCTATTTCTCAAAAAAGTTCTATGGGAAAAGAAATTCTGGGCCGCTCTGTGTTTGGGCTAATTTAAAAGAGCCCCGTTTTTTTTTGGACCAAGGGAGAGCGAGCGACCCCTATGGTTTTCTAAGCAATTGAAATAAAATGTACATGGCCAAAACATGAAATATGGGGGTAACGAAAAAAAAAAAATTTAAAACAATAAAATCATGGTTTTTCTTTATTTTCGTTGCACCCCTACTATTTATCCTTGGTAACGAAAATAAAAAAAATAAAAAATGATTTTTTTGATTTTTTTTTTTTTTCGTTTTCCCCCCCCATATTATTATTTTTTATATAAACCCCGGACCACTTCTGAGTTTTTTTTTGATTTTTCCCCCGACGTTTTTTTATTTCAAATTGCATTAGAAAACCCATGGACTCGCTCGCTCTCCCATTTCCAAATAACGGCGCCTCTTTTTAACTTGCCATCAAAACGCGTCGAATTTCTTTTCCCCCCTAGAACTCTTGAGAAAGTAGCTCCGTCTGATTGGGTAAGTGACGGCCCCCCCCGCTTTTAAAAAACCAACCCCTCGTTTCTGCATTTTACTGTATTTTGAAATGTCCCTCCCTTTGAATATGTTGGTCAATTTTTTTCCCCAAGGGGTATAATGGGACATTGTCGCTCCCATTTGATTGGTAATTTTCCTCCATGGTTAAATGGGTTTTTCGCTCCTATTCTGATTGGCTGGTTTTTTGCCGACCAATGAAAAGCTTTAACAAAATTTAATTACTTTTTTCCCCGGGGATTCTCTCTATTGCAATTTTCCCTATGTAGCGCCGGTTCGGCGACAAAGCGTTGTTCGGGTTTTTCTGCTTTATTTGTAAAAAAGGGTTTCGCTTTTATCTGATAATGTTTTAACTTAATAAAAATATTTTTTTATTAATACTTCATGCCGCACGGCGCTGAGCGCCGGATTTTGGCGCCCATCTCTCCATTTGACAAAAAATGGGAGAATAGCTCGCCTCTGATTGGGTGGGATAGCCAAAAACCCCTAGCTCAGGGGCCCAATACTCTTTTTTGCTTTTTAAGTAG